>JABSTQ010003219.1:0-19393 GCA_013358835.2 Ixodes persulcatus
GGCACATCGACCGCTTCGTTGTCGCTCGGTCAGTCGCGCGATGAGGCAAGCCGCATGAAAGTGGCGTGAGCAAGCGACCAAGGCGATGAGGATGTTTTCTAGAAGTCGAAACACCAAGCGACGCGACGAGCGACAGTGAGAAATCTCCATCGCTCGCCGCTGACTCTCGTCGCTGTCGCTCGTCTCGGTTGCTCGCTAAATCTCTTACATGCGGTTCAGCCTTTAGGGACCGCTTTCGCACAAGACTGGGCGTGCAAGCTTTCGGAAAGCGTGTCGTGGAGACGTTTCAGAACTGGTTGCAACGGTACCGCCGCTCTGTATGAGCGAACTAGAAATGGTAGAAACGGGAAGTTGTCAGGAGAAAAAGTGCAGTAGAGTGTGGAAGTTTTTCGGCCGCTCCCACGCAACCAATTGAAGAAGCCACAACAGCTGATTGTGTCGAGTCTTTCCCAACACTTTCCATGGTTGTTCCACTTGTTCAGTGTGTGAAGATGTTGCTTTTTGAGGGCGCAAGAGAAACAAGACAATGCGCTTTCTCAAAATCTTCTCAGATCAGTGAAAATAAGGTCCCTGGGCGTAAGCATACAGGCACAGCACGCCCTTTCCACCTTCCTTGATCCTCTATTCAAGGACGTCTGCTAGAACAAGGAGTAAAAAGAGAATGTAGAGTTCCTACTAAGTACAATGCTTTAGGATGTAACAGGCTCAAGCGAACTGTGATTTTAATGTTCAGCATCCGCGTGAACCGTGATATTATGTTTAGCATTTTAATATTTTAGTAGCTTTTAATTATATATCGGTGAACTCTGGTCATTATCGTCTAGTCGCGTTTTTGCAATAATTTTAAGAAACATTTTGGAACAATAAAAATAGTTTTATAAACTCTTTGCTCTTCTTTAGTAGCTGTCTACTTACTATTCGGAAACTATTCGAAAATTATTCGATGATTCGTATTCGTATTTGATTCGGTGCCACAATTATTCGATTCGTATTCGATTTGGATTCAAAAATTGCTATTCCCACACCCCTATTTCTCACGGCATTATCTTGTCCATTATCGAAACCAACGTCATAGTCATAATTGGAGACTGCGCATTGTGCATTAATCTTTATTCAAACTATGATTGCTTCAACACAAGGAGTGTAATCGAGCAATGCTTGGATTTGTGCTAGTTCTTTTGACATTAAGAGGTATACTCCGTTGCGAAGTTACACTAAACAGATACAATTTTAAACTATAAGATTTTATGGTAGACAGAGAAGAACATGACGTACTTGTGATGGCGCAGACAAACAACTGTTTATTTTTCGTTTTAGAGGGCACCTCTTAAGCGCCCCGTTCCGGGTAGAGCGGCGTCGGCGTCGTCGCCGGCAGCAGCCTAACCACGCGCGTTGCAGTATGGGAAGTCACAGTTTCTCCGCTAAATTAAGCGGGGAAACTGAATTCGTGTTGAGGCCATGTGACGCAGGTAGGGAAGGAAAAGGAGGAGAAGGGAAGGTGGAGGAGAAGGGGACGAGTAGGAGGAGGGAAGAGCAGGAGGAGGAGGAGGGGCATACCCTCCCCTTTGTACCCTACTCTCCTCCTCCTCAAGAGATAGGCTCTAGTTTCGCATCATAAAGATTTGTAAACGTGTTTTATTTTTTTCGCAGGATTCGTGCTTCTAGGATGATGGCCCAGCGACCCAGAAGCACGAAAGTGCATCTGCGTCGCTGGACCATCGTTTCATTATCGTTTCTGCACAGGTGACTCCTAAGACACCTGTGCTAAAACAACGGACCTCATGGGACTTCTCGCTCAGGAAGTAGACGGGACGAAACGTTGAGTACGCTCAATTACTACGTCGAGGCCAACTCTATTTATCGTCTGGCATCGGACGTCCTCCACAACAGCCTAGATTACTTTTGGACTCCATGAATATTTCAAATAAGCAAATGTAATACGATTTTATTTTCTATCTTGGTGTGTGTGCGCTGTCACTCGACTAGCGCCTTCTATCGTTAAGACTTGGGGTCACTTCCGGTCAACACAAATATTCGATACATTTTTGTTTACAGCGGTAGCTTTAAGTGGCCTTACGTCACGGGACCTACAGACAAATTCAAGTTCCCCGCTAAATGTAACGAAAAAATTTACGTCACGTGACCCATGCGCCAGTCCAGTTTACCCGCCAAATTATGCGGGAAAACGCACCGCGACCTTACAATAATTTATTCATCAACAACGGATCGACGCTAAATCATTGCAACGTCATTTCACGATCAGATCACCGTCTCACGTATGATGGGCTAATGTCAATCGATCGTCATCGCAATAGCGTCAAATAAGCAGCACAGCTACCGCTGTCCTGACGCATCACTTCGTGTGATCATCACGCAATTTTGTTTTTCTCTCGTAGACTTGAAAGAGTTTACTCAAAGTTAGATATCTTCATTTCACGGGGTAGCTAGACGATTTACGCTAGGTTGAAAATCACTAGTGTATCACAGGACCGGAAGTGTTCATGGGTTCACACAGGGACAATTTAAGCTGTTAATTGCGGATAGAAAAGTACCGACCTCCTGGAGCCTCGATCATCTGACTCTCTACGAGTTCTAGGTCTGACTTAAAAAAAATAAAATGAGTAATCAGTTTAACGTCAACCTTTTCTTGAATACCTTGGCCGATTTTTTTTATGATAAAGCGTTAAGCAAATGTAAGGTAGAATTGTCTCAAGCCATGCTTTAATGGGCAACTCAGGTCAATATTTTGGAATTTGGGAATTCGACTGCTTTAAGAGGGCGTGGTACCTCTATTTATTCGTCCGTTTCAGCCACCAGATGGCGCGCGGCTCGCGACGTGGTTGAACGCGCGAATTCTAGATGGCGCCAGTATCCAAGTGTGAAAAGGCCCGCGTTAGCCGCTGCGTGAAATAGATCCCCGAAACGTGTCGTGTGACGCTGTTCTCCGGCGGAGGAAGTTTCTCCCTCCCTCGCGCGCGCGTGGTATGTCTCTTGTCAGTCAGCTCAGTGTGGCCCCGAGTCCGGCCTCTGCGCTGTGTGATGCAGTTCGTGGCGCTCGTTTCTGTTCGGAGGTGGGAATAAAAATGTCGGTCCCCCTTTTTACGACGCTCGTTTTTTATAGCTAGGGTTTTTATTTCATGTGACGTACAGTACCGCCTTTCGAAATCGTATACTTTGCGGTGAGCGATTGAGAGTCATGTTAGCATTTTATTTTGGTCAGCACTACACGTTGAATGAAGACCTTGGGTGGCGACCTAGTTGTGCTTGCAAAATTTAAGACGTTGAGAAACCGTCTGAACGCAGTTTTGAAGCGTTCAAAACGTAGCTACTACAACAATCTTTTTGACTCAGAATGTACGAAGCACTCGGACTTAATTTGGAAGAGGCTTGGTGCTTTCTTAGGTAAAAAAAAAAACAAATTGTACTAAAATAGAATCTTTAAGTATTGATGGAATAGAAAAATCTGGTTCTGCACTTTCAGATGCTTTTAATCATTACTTTGTAAACGTTGGGTCAGGAACTTACTGTAGTGACGCAGGAAATAATATACCAAGAGTTTCTGAGACAATATTTTTTTATCCTGCCGATGAACACGAAGTTTATGCGGCGATGGCCAATTTACGCAACAACAACAGTTGCGATGTTGATAACATAAACATTAAACCTTTTAAATTTGTCATAAATATCATTGCGCCTTGTTTAACACATATTTACAACCTTGCTCTGACATCAGGAATATTTCCCATGGGTATGCAGACCACGAAAGTAACAGTATTGTTCAAGAAAGGAGATAGAAATTGCATAGGGAACTACCGACCTATTTCTATTCTTCCCATTTTCTCAAAAGGCCTCGAAAAAATTCTGCACACGCGAATTACAACTTTTTCAAATAAGCATAAACTCGTAATTGACTCTGAATTTGGTTTCAGGAAATTCAGGTCAACCGAGTGTCCACTCTTACACCAAAAAGAGATAATACTGGACAATTTAGAAGAAAAGTTGTCAACAGTCGGTATATTTTTAGATTTCAGTAAAGCGTTCGACTGTCTTGATCATGGTATTCTTTTAGATAAATTATTTTTATATGGTTTTCGGGGTGTTTCTTTTTCTTTGTTAAAATAGTATTTTCAAAGTCGTCGGCAATATGTTTCAATCAACGACCATATGCCCTCTTTGCTAGGTATTAATTCTGGTGTTCCCCAGGGAAGCATTCTGGGACCACTTCTATTTCTTTTTTATATAAACGATATTGTAACTATTGACCCTGATGTAAATTTTATAATTTACGCAGACGATACAAGTATAATCATTTCTGATAAAAATTATGAACATCTTGTTACCAGAGCAAATATTGTTCTATCTAAATTAAAATGTTGGTGCGAATTTAACTCCCTCCATATAAATACTAATAAGAGCAAGGCTGTAATATTTCAACTACATTCTAGAACTCAAGCAAATTTATTCCTTCCTTTCAAATATGGTTCCGATATTATTCATTGTGTTGAAAGTGTCAAAACTCTGGGTGTATTTTTTTCCTTTAACATGTCCTGGTCTGAACATGTTAAAGATGTTCGTACTAAACTTTCAAAAATAGTTGGAGTAATAAACAAATATAGAAACGTGTTACCTACCAATATCAAACTTCAAATTTTTAAATCATTATTTTTCCCCGTCTTAGGATACGCGCATCTGATATGGGGATCCACTGGTTTAATCAACTTAAATTTGCTCCGCGTGCTGCAGAAAAAAGCTCTTCGTGCAATAGCCAATGTTCCTACGACCTCACCATCATTGCCTCTCTTTGATAAATTTTCCATAACCGACATGCCAAAACTTTACAGTCAACGGTTAATATTAACGTACCAATCGGCCCTAAAAGGTAAATCCGAAACATTTCTGAACCTCGCTGACCTTCATTTGAAAATTCCAATTTATCAAACCCGTCAAATACATCCATGGCAAATACCAAAATCACGTACGAACTTTGGACATGAAAGAATAAACATGCACTTCCTCACTTACTAAATCATATCGCATCGCTAGAAATTGATATCAATTCACTTAATAAAAAAAGCATCGTTAACATTGTATAAAAAAATGCACATTCTATGATTCATTAACATTGTATAAAAATGCACATTGTATTGTTTTTTATATTTGTTTGTTTATTCGATGATTTCTTTTTGCGTTGTCTGCCATGTAGGGGTTCCAGGGGCTCGTCAAGCTGCATATAAGCAGCTTTTCCCCTTGGTATCACCCATCATGTGATAGAAAATAAAAGTTGATTTGATTTGATTTGATTTGATTTGACGTAAACATGTGTTGCTCCCCAAATTGTGTCCCAGGTGCGCAGTGCCAAATGGAAATGATATTGAAGGCGTGTGACCGTCGGTTGGTAATTGCGTGCGTTAAATTCATCCATTCAGTCTAACCATTTTTGCCAATGTCTTATCTGTTTCGACAAATGACATGGTCGATTCTATTGATAACCTTAGGTAGACTGCTCCTACGGAGTGTGCGGGCTTCAGATAAATTTGCTTCGTTTGTGTGAATTAATAACTGCTTTCTCGTTTCCGTACTCGGTGCTATGCAAAAATCGCTGAGATGTTATGGTAGCGTTGTGTTTCGGCGTTTTGCACGCTGACACGATATTGCATCCTCTGTGCACAGTACCTGTTCAGATGGAATGTGTCAAATCGTATTTCCGATCGATATGATGGATTTACTTTGCTATGGTGTTGATTATATTTTCCTAATTTTAACTGGTCCGTCCCTGGTCTGAGCCTAAGTTCAAATTCGAGAGTGCAGACGGACTTGGCGTCGTAACAGCCATAATGCGCAGAACGAAATTAGTACAATGAAAGAAAAACAAAAGGATACGAGGCGGCTCGGTGTTATAGAAGTAATAAGTGTACAAAAGATGCCATCGTACGTTTTCTTTTTTCTTGTTGAACGTTCTGCATCGTTGTGAAACGCTCAAGGTACCAGCTAAGACAACGAGCTGGCGTGAAATTTCATCGAGCTGGCGCAAAATGTGCGCGAAATGGTAGCACGTAAGGGAGCAAAATTTAGATGTTGGGTCTCGAAAACCGCCAGACTCAGCCGTGTTGGGGCCATCTCTCGCGAGTCAATACGTCAAAGGTATTGCGCGTCGAACTGTACATGTGAGTTATCCATTTGAGCGAAACCTTGATTTCGCAAAACTATTGTGCGTTAGAAATATGCATCGTGTTAATCAGCTATAACTATACCCTATCTCACTAGCTGCGCGCAGTACTTGGAAGCCACGAGCGAGAAATAAATGAAAGTTGCTTTTGTAGGACAATCGAGACGTGGAGACCCATAAAAGAGAGTCCCGAAAAGAAGAGAACTCCCCCTTCAACCCTCCCCTCTTCAAGTGTTGGGTTAGGCTATCAACCCTGCACTTTTGGTAACACTGCGCGCACCCGAAATCGCCTTCTTCACGGAAAAACACGGTGGCCTTCAGAATCGAGGTGTGCTACGCGAAAGCGAGCGAGATGTCACAGGAACGAAGGCGAGGTTCCACGGGCTTTGAAAATGATCCTGACCGCAAAAGCAACAAACCTTTTTTTCTTCTTTTTTGTCGAAGCACAATTTTTTTATTCTTTTTTTTTTCGTCCACCTTGATACCGCATCAACGCAAGCACTAACATAAACAAAAAACAAAAATAGTACACATACAACGCTGCGAAGCTCTAAGTTGAGTACTCGTTACTTAGAGCTGCGAAGCTCTAAGTAACGAGTACTCAAGTTTTTTTTTTTCGCGAGTTTGTGAGTTTTACACTGCCCTGCAAGCAAAAAAGATGAAAAAAAAAAACAACCGGCGTTTTTTCGAAATGGTGAAGTCATTCCAAGGGGGTTTAAAAGAACTCGTAAAGAAAACGCCGCAGCTGCGCATGCGCGCCGCCAGCCTTGTCTGCATAGTTCATGGTCTTGTGACAGATAACGGAGCTCTATGCGGGTGCTTAGCGGGCGGCGGAAACGGTCTACTGAAACTCCCCAATGTGCGAAACAAAACGGTGCGATCGATGCTGCATATCGTTTTTTTTTTTTTTTTTTGTGGACATTAAAAAATGATTTGTCTTCACTTCGCACTGCACCTTTTAGCACGGAAGTTCCTCTTTGGTTATTATGTTTTTACTTTTCAAAAAAAGAAAAATATAGTTCTTTAAATTACCGAATTACAAAAACGTCGATATGGCATAATTGATTTCAGTACTTGCATCGATTTTTGCTCGCATAGTGAGTAAGATCAGTTCAAAACATACCCGAAACGAAAAGGTGGTATGGGTATGGGCGAAACGGCGGTATGGGTGTGGGTTATATTATTGGTAATGTGTGTAGGAAATTCTCCAACAGCAAGAAGCTTGAGATTGTTGAAAATTACTCGTGACATGTGATGCAACTAGTGCGTACGTTGATAAGAGACACCGACAAACGAAGCATAACGTCCAACGCCTCCAATCCTCACGCAGGATGATACTGCCCCTAACAAAGTAACTTAGGTGGTATATCAGTGAGTGGCCGTAAATAAATGACCAGGTCTAAAAAACTATAAAGTGCGAAAAAATAAATTTGTAGCTAAAATAGTGCTTATTACGTTTAGAAGAAAAAAAAACAAAAAAACTCGTGATTTTGATTCCCCATGCACCGAAATGTCCGGGCACCGAAAAGTCCGTGCACCGAAATGTCCGCGCACCGAAAAGTCCCACACCAAAAAGTCCGTGCACCGAAAAGTCCGTGCACCGAAACGTCCGTGCACCGAAACGTCCGCGCACCGAAACGTCCGCACCGAAACGCCCTACACCGAAAAGTCCTAGACCCCTTTCTTAGCGGTTTAACTTTTAGGAAGTGCTATTTTCATGCTTGTGTACTTGTTGTTTTGAGCTGCAGGGCATTTTAAAGTGTAAATCAAGAAGAAAATAAAACAGCATTATCCCCCTAGCGTTTCTAGACCAGATTAGCAGTACCCTCTGGCAACAATGTGCCTTTGGCGGTTCCATCCACTGTCGGGCGTGAGAGATGGAGCTTGTCTACTCCCTCGGGAGCTGAAGCAAAATATCTTGCGACACAAACAAAGTGTTCTAACAAAAAAAAAACTTTATTTAAACGATTTATGTATGAGTTGTCGAGTCAGGCCAGGGTTCCAGATCAAAATATTCAACGAACAAACAAAACGTAAATTCCAACGAGTTAGAACGTTTAATAATGGACATTTTGACTCGAAGTACATTTCGAATCGCTATGGCTAGAGTGTCCCCCAGGTCACATGACCTATACTTCGATCACGGCATTCTACGAAAGCACCGGATGTCCTCGTCCTCTCCTCGTCATGGACATCGCCTTCTCCCTGGCCTAGCTAGCGTTAGCGTCCCTCGTGCTGCCGAAAGGCTAAAAATAGCCATCCCCGGGATAGGACAACAAACAAACAAACAGCGTGCGGATTACATCCCCTCAAATATGGTGATCGAGCATGCGCAGAAGCTTACTGAAAAAAGGAGGATTCCAAGCGCTACAACAAATATAACAGATTAAAAAAAACAAGAAAAAAAAACAGATTCGAAGATTGCGGGAGCGGAGTCCTGAATCATTTTTCTTGGAAGTGTCGCCGCATCCTTTCTTCTTTTTTGCTTCTTCTTGGGTACTAGTTTTTTTTCTATTCGGCTCACTCGATTAGTGCGGCGAAGGGGTTTAGGAGAACTCGCCACAAGCCCGGTCGTCACAGGCCAACTGGTCATAGGTGAACTCGACAAGGACGCCAACTCGTCACACCGGAATAATCGTGACAAGAAATACTGGTGTCACGCCTTGGAGTTTGACTGTAGGACTACGAATATATTTGTTTATTCCTATTAATTAATTCAATGTGTTGGCAGCTGTGATCAAAAAATTACGCTGAAATCGAAGTAACCATAACTAGATACCACGACACGGTTTAGAAGGAACAAATGACTAATGCGATTTTATTGAGCTTGCACTGGCTATTACAGCATGGAACTCAAGAGCAGATACTCCTAGCAATACTTCGAAGCGTGGAGAGATGAGATCCGGTGAGGTGCTCCTACAGCATACAATTTACCTTTCTAATCTTGGAAATACGTATTATGAAATCTATTGACTAGCCAAGTCAAAGGTGTATTCACTACCTTAGGGCACCAAATACGTTTCACGTGAACCAGTTGCCACTATACCGTGTACAGCCTACCCCGATTTTTTTTTCTTCTGATATATATAATATTTTTATTTGTAAATACTGTTGCAGCACGTCGTTGACATCAAAATAAAAGAAATGCAGCCCCACCGATCTCTCTGCGCTTTTTTGCTAATCCGATAGTCTGCGAGCCACGGACATAAAGGATACGCTAACATCCGTCAGGAGCGCAAACAGGAGAGCGATAGATCTGCCTGTTCCACAGATTCCCTTTGTGGTGTAACTCTATACGTTAGTCCTGGAGGAAGATAAAAAGATAGGCTATGCGATACCCTCATAAGCTAGCAAGAACAAACAGAAGTATACTCGCTTGGACTGAAAGATTTCCAAAATAGTGGCCAGACTTTGGAAAAGCGTATGTCGCAGAAGTTGGTTTGTGAAATGGCGTTATTTTTTCAAGCGAGAAATCACCTGCTCACCGCTGGGACAACGAAATCGTAACTATTTAATGCGTCAGGTGTATTTGCGCTCATGAAAAAAAATCTGAACACTTCATTCTCCCAACGGCCTATGTCGAATAACACATCCTTTTTTGAACATGTATGCCCAAATAACTCGTTTATTGCTACATTTGTGTAAACACGTGAATTAAACGAAGTCAAACTGCATTTGTGATTAGATCTTGATGTCTATACCAACCATATTCATATTTTGTAGGCCTTTATTTAACCATAACTTCAACAATAGTTTATGTAACCGTGTTTTTTCATGAGTTTGAGATCTTGCGAATTTTACAAGACACTGGATCCGAAAATAAATAGCTGAAATAAAATTTAGCAATCGGCTATAGTAAGCAGTGTATTTTCTCAAAATCGGTCAAACTATTCGCATGATCATGACTGCCGCTTTATAAAATGGCGGAACTTTGGTGCCAACTACAGTCGGGTTGTTTGAAGGACTTGTAAATTTGGAAAAGCAGTAGGTTTTTTAATATTGTGACAGCATAATGTTGACAAAAAGCAGCATAATACTTTTATACAAAGAAAACACAAGACGTTTACAGAGCATGTGAAACGACAGCTTTTACAGTATTACGAGTTCAGCTATAATTAGTCTTGAAGTCCACGCCTTCGAGTCTTGAGCATATCCACCTTCTTAGTTCCGGAGTACAGCCAGTGTCCAACCTAAGGAAAATAACAGCATATATAAACTTCTCAACGGATCGTTTAATAGCAGAAATGCAGAGCAACTGAGAGCAACTGAACTCGACGTTATGCGAGTAAAAAACAGAAAAAGATAGCTAAATTACCTTTTCCCCTTTCATCACGAAATCATAAACGATGTTTTTTTACTTCTCCGTTTTTTGCTCCGCATTTCTCAGCTGGCTATAAGAAAACAAGACACCAATGGTTTACCCCCCTGTCAGCCTCAAGTTTCTGTAAAGCCATAGGCTCATTATCATTGCCATGCTGTGTTGCAACTGAACAGAACTCTCTGTAGAGAAGACCCACAACGGTGTTTGAACAGCTTGTAGTTGGCATCAACTTGCAAATATTTCCAAAAGACGAAGCAGTGAGTCGTTTTTTCCTCTCAACTTTCCACCTTGGACATGAGGACTGTCCACATGTTGCTGGTTCAAGCTCCGACATTTCGTCTTCCGACAGACGAAGCGAATCCAAAAATTTCTGGCAACTACGCTGGAGTTTTTCTGGTTTCATATCTGGCTGCTGTGCTTGAGGACCGTAATCCGCATCAGGTCCAGGACGCACACAAGGTGTCATGTCTAACGAGCGTCTTGCACGGGGTTGCTGCAAAGACCTGCGCTTCTTTGAGGCAGCTCGCCGTAAAGAAAATGCCCTCTGGTACGCTTTTGTGTACTTTCCAGGACTATGTTTGCACAGTGACTTGTGAACTGCTCGGTGGTACTTCCCTGGAGAATTGAAATCGACAGCAGCGCCAAGACAGCGCATTAGGTATGACCCTCTCAATAAAAAGTTGGCCCGCTTCCCACCAACAAACTTTGCTACGAGAGAGTTGACGTGCTCTGCCACGTTGTTGTCAACATCTAAAATCAAGCTGCTGACATGGTTGACGAGACAATTTGATGCAACTGCAATCTCATCGTACAAGCCGCATTTCTTCAACTCAGGTACATGGTTGACCTCTCCAGGCTTTGGGCCCTTGCAAAAGTATGGGGCACAGTAGTCATGCTGACCGAACATGTGATTTGGCCCATTTCTAACGTCTTTTGCCAAGTTCTCAGTTCTGGCACGCAAAAGAAAAGTTATTTTCTGCTGCTCTTGCCTTGATGACTGTGTATACGCCAAACCTCAAACGAACGGAACTTTGCAGAACGAGGTTCTTCAATGCTCGTGGAATTGGTTCAGACCTCTTTCTTTTGTCCCTGAGGTGTCCACTATAGTTTCGGAGGATATGATTCCTGCACTGAATCTTTTGGACCATCTGATTACCATATGGAGCTGCTTCCCAAGACCGCTTTGTAAGTGCTCGAGTCACCATCTGCGATAAGGCGATTGTATTTCAAGCCATGCATTTTCTCGCTACAACGTAAACCCTCAACAATGATGTCCTTCTCCATAGTCGTGGAGCTTCCTTGCCAGTTTTTGAAGCAGCTTTGTGCTGCAGTTGTCTCTCCAGGTTTTGTCCTTGCACACATTATGCAGAACTTGTTCCTGACACCAAGGAAGAGGACCCTCTGGGTGTGATGACCAACAATAGCTGCCTGTAAAAGAAAAAAACTGTAATAAGTAATTGCTTATTTAAATATAATTTCTGATACTCCTAATTTACAGACAAATCCGAGCACCCATAAAACTGACTCGGTTTAAAAAGAAAGTAACGAAATAGAACAAAACAAACAAAGTAACAGAATTATTCAGGATGTCTCCTCTAAAATTTGTAACTGGTTGAGAAAGGTGACTAGAGAGGTTGCTACAGGAAGAAAAATATGATACTTTTCCTCGCCTGGTAGAAATGTTTGAATGTAGCAGCAAGGAAATACAATAGGGTGTGACTAGCTTGTGTGGCACATCTATCGCTGCTGGCTGTCGATGTAGAAATAAAGTGTATCTCACCTAACATGCACCAATTAAAAAATAAATAAAAACAAAGCAATTAGGAGCCGAAGTGTGAATTGGAAAAAGCTGAAGAGCCCTGAGAGCCACCGCATTATGGAATTTAGAACAGGGTGTGCTTTGCATAATTCTGTATTTCGAATAATAAAGACAGTCTGCTAAATTTAAAAAAAAAAGTGATGTCGAGGTCATATGGTACTTTTTTCAATTTCACAATCTTTCTTGTTTACTTTGAAGAAACAAACTGCACAAAGAACATATTGCCATAGTCATAGCGTTAGCATATGTATGCTAGAGCTTCCATTGGCGCTAGTGTGACGACACCAATTGAAGCAGACGGCAAACAGTATAAAATTAACTTCCGGTAATGCACTGCTATGGGAAAACGTGGATGCATTTTGTTTCGGCGCTCAATTATAAGAGTAAATATAACGAGATGTTGTAACGTAATAAATTGTTTGGAACATTTCCCAAACACGAAGGCAAAAGTACATGTCAATTACAGCCTTTTTTATTTCAAATGGAAGAAGTAAACTCGGAGGTAAACTAGCTTGATATGCAAGTATAATGTTTTTGACCTACAATACTGCTACTGCAGGGTGTGTATTTGCACTTAAAAAGAAAGTGAAAAGCACATAGAAGTTATAAATAGGCAATAGTGCCCAAAGAGACGCTTATGTAACGAATTAAAACAGACAGCAAGAACCACTCTGCTTAGAACCGGCAAGGCAACAGTGTGTAAGCAGTGTTCGCTTTGATCCACGAGTGACCCGTCAAGAGGCACTTTCGTGAGGGAACGAGATCTGGCATATTTGCAATCTGAAGGTAATCGAGACGTTTGGGTACCTTGAATGAGCCCTACGGGCGTTTAAATTGACATGTTTGCTTTGATTTGCAGCTTGTCTTTACCCACATGGGCTGTAGTACTGCCTACTGCTCACCGATTTGTCCAAGTTACCCGCCACTCCCAAATCAAAAGGAACCTGCCAGCTAAAGCAAATACACTTTTATGATGCTAATAAAGTGACATACTATTCGCTACGAGCGAAGTTTCCAACGTATTTGTTCTTTTTCTCTCCGAAAGACTCAAAATGCAAACCCGTTTTTCCATAGCAATACATTACCAAAAGTTAATTTTATACTGTTTGCTGGTTGCCTCAAAATGCGAGAGGAAGTCGCAGAGACACTAGTGTCAATGGAAGCTGTAGCGTACAGAGCGCGACACTTTTAGCGCGAACAAGCGATCGACAATTTTCCGTGTTTTTCTCTTAGAACCGAAAGGTTGTCATCAAAGATATTATTGTTATAGAAAGAGCTCATTTAGGGCTCTAATATAAAGGGTAAAATTTTGTGCCCACTAATACTCTTTCCTAATAAAATGCGAAAAGTCGCCGATGTCGTGTTCGCGCTAACAGTGTCGCGATCTGTGCATTATAATAACTCTATGGCCGTAATAAGCATAGCCGTGTTTCTCACGACGCTCTGCTGGCTTCTAAATCAAACCTTAACCACTCAATTAATACGTAAAAAATCGTTAATTATTTTTATAAAATGACTTTTTAGCTATAACGACAAAAAAAAAGAAATACTGTCGCTTTCTAACACCACTGCTAACCAAGTGGAATGCATCGTTCCAGCATGCTGCAGGTTAGCTGGGACACCTCTATGTCATCCCGCGCTGGCAGATTGACTCGTGACTATCCTGTATTCACCCAGGCTGGCACGAGGTCATATTGCCGCGAGCGCAGCTAACTAAGTAGGCAGCGCGCTCGTGGCCTAACGGTTATCGCGCGTGCCTTCCACGCAGGAAGCCCAGGGTTCGATCCCTGGCAGCGCCGCGTCTTTTATTTATTCTTCCAATTTAGATTTCTGGTAATTTCGAGAACCGTGTTGCTCGTTCTAGGTTAGAATGTTCTGCGCGCCGAATGCTCCAGGCCGAATGTTCCAGAAGCCCACGCCTGCACAAAAGGGGCTCCGCGTAACCAACCGGACTCAGTCTCGCCCCAGCGTTCGACTCTGCGCTTACGCCGACTTCGACGCCCGCGACGCTCTATTGTTATCATTTGTTTCCTTCTTTATTTTTGGGCACAAGTTCGCCCCATTAAACGTTTAGTTTCTTCAGTTATTCGCCGCCTCATCACTTGTCCTTCGTGACATTTTGGTGGAGGTGCGGGGTACTTTTGCATTCTATGCCTGTGGACCGTACCCCTCCGAAAACACGCCGGCCAAGTGACGTTCTCAGCCCCGACAGGCTACCCTTCGTAGAAGACCAAACCAAGGCCCGGTCAAGTCGCCGAAACCAAGGCCTATCGCCGGAACTCGGACCCCTGCCTCAGAAGTCAACGAAGAAGACCGCAACGATGACCGCTCCGCCCGTCGTTGTCCTGCCCGTCGCCCCCCGATCGCCGACGCCTTTCCATGGAGAAATCTATGAAGACGTCGAAGAGTGGCTCCTTCAGTATGAGCGCGTGGCCCGCCACAACGGATGGAACGTCGAGCAACGTCTCCAGAATCTCTACTTCTCACTGGAAGGCACCGCGAGGCACTGGTTTGAAAACCACGAGGCTTCGCTCACTTCGTGGGATATCTGCGCCAACGAAATGAAGCGAACCTTCTCAAACCAACAACGGCGACAGAATGCGGAGGACCTGCTTCAGACGCGTACACAAGCCCCCGACGAAAGCGTGACAAGCTACGTTGAAGACGTGCTACGCCTGTGTACACGCGCCGACCCGCAAGCCGCCGAGGAGAAGAAGTTGCGCTTCCTCATGAGGGGCGTCAAAAGCGAGATCTTCGGTGGCCTTGTCCGCAGCCCCCCGACGACGGTAGACGGTTTCGTGGCCGAGGCGACCAACATCGAGCGAGCGCTGTCGGCCAGAGCTGTGCACTATCAACGACTCGCCGGTGTGTCGACGGTTCCGGGTGTCTCGCCACCTCGCTGCAATGTCGACGGTGTCGGCATCGAACACCTTCGGCAGATCATCCGCGACGTCGTCCGGGATGAGCTCAGGAAGCTACTGCCGGCTTCTAACCGCCCGGCCTCGCTCTCGATTGCCGAGGTGGTTCGAGAGGAAGTACGGCGAGCTTGCCAGCCGAACACTCCCATCATCGTTCCAGCTCCCGAAGAACCGGCACTGAGCTACGCCGCAATGGCCCGACGACACACGCCCGTTGCGCCGCAGCCGCGACGTGAGCCTTCAGCACCGAGGCAACCGCCCCACGTCCACCCACAGCAACCTGCGCCGAGGAAGACGGACGTCTGGAGGACCGCCGACCGACGCCCGTTGTGCTATCACTGCGGTGAAGCCGGCCACATTTACCGTCGATGCCCCTACAGACAACTGGGGCTGCGCGGGTTCCACCCGAACGACCCGCGCCCAAGGTACGACGAACGCCCTCGCGACATCGAGGAGTACCTCCGACGCTCGCCCTCCCCAGTGTCGTCCCTCCGCCGTGAAGCCCGCTCTCCATCGCCACGACGTCCAGCTTCGCCGATGCACCGACCCCGACGTGAAAGCCTGTCACCCCTCGCTCCACGCCGGGGAAACTAGGCGCGGCAACCCCTGGAGGTGGAGTTGCCGAAGACGACCGACGCCAAGATCCTCCAAGATCGTCGGAGCACTCCCACTCTAACGCCGCAACGCCCCGAAACGACGTTTCTGCAAGAGTGTCGAATAACCTCAACGTAATCATCGACGGCCACGACGCGACAGCACTCTTCGACACCGGAGCAGACTACTCCGTTTTGAGTGGGAGACTCTCTCGCCGCCTTCGGAAAGTTACGACGTCGTGGGACGGACCGCAGATACGAACCGCCGGCGGACATCTCATCACACCTGTCGGCAGGTGCACTGCGCGCGTTGAGATCCACGGCGAAACCTGCCCTGTGAAGTTCGTCATTCTGCAAGACTGTTCGAGGGACGTCATTCTCGGAATGGACTTCTTGTGCGAATACGGCGCCATCATCGACCTTGCGGAGAACAAGCTGACGCTTCGGAAGCCTGTCCCATCGGCAGAAAATCCCAAAGCAACGTTAGCTACAGTCCGAGTCCTTGCCAGCCATATAAACCTGCCGCCGCTGTCGAGTGTCTTTGTACCCGTCGGGACCGAAGAAGCCACCTGCGGTGTAGCACTGTTGGAAGGAAGCGTCCAACTTCTCGTTGGACGAGGGATTGGCATTGCGAGAGGCGTAATCGAGATCCAGGACGGGTGTACCGTAGCCCTTGTCACCAACTTCCGGCAAGAGTCGCAGCACCTTACAAAGGGTACAGCTGTGGGCTTCGTCGAGGAAATTCCGGACTCAGCCGCGATCGCCGTGATCTCAGAAGACGCTTCTCCGGCGCAGCACAAGAGAACCATGCCGTCAGAGCTCGACATCGACCCGTCCCTCCCAGACCCACAACGACGGCAACTCAGTGACCTTCTCGCCGAGTTCAGTGAGTGCTTCTCCACGTCGTCGAAGGTGCGCCAAACGACGGTTGCGAAACATCGAATAATCACTGATGACGACGCTCTCCCTGTGCACCGGCCACCGTACCGAGTCTCCGTGAAAGAAAGGGAAGTTATCCAGAAGCAAGTTCAGGAAATGCTTGATGACGACATTGTCCAGCCCTCAAACAGTCCGTGGGCTTCCCCAGTAGTCCTAGTGAAGAAAAAAGACGGAACCCTGAGGTTCTGCGTGGACTACCGCCGGCTGAATGCAGTAACAAAGAAGGACGTCTATCCGCTGCCCCGCATCGACGACACCCTGGACCGGCTGCGCCACGGCTGATACTTTTCGTCGATGGACTTGAAGAGCGGGTACTGGCAGATTGAGGTCGACGAACGAGATCGTGAGAAGACGGCCTTCGTCACACCGGACGGACTGTATGAATTTAAAGTGATGCCGTTCGGGCTGTGCACAGCGCCGGCAACCTTCCAGCGTGTTATGGACACCGTCCTTTCCGGCTTGAAATGGCAGAGCTGTCTCGTCTACCTCGACGACGTTGTCGTGTTCGCAACCGAATTCAACGAGCACCTCAGACGACTGTGAGCCGTGCTACAGGCCTTCAAATCTGCTGGGCTGACACTGAAGCCTTCGAAGTGCCGGTTCGCCTATGGAGAGCTGAAATTCTTGGGCCACGTCGTGAGTGCTCAGGGTGTAAGCCCTGATCCTGCAAAGACGTCCGCTGTCGCCGAATTCCCCAAGCCATCGGACAAGAAGGCCGTCCGTAGATTCCTGGGGCTGTGCGCCTACTACAGACGTTTCGTGCGCGACTTCGCACATATTTCTTCACCGCTGACGAATCTGACGAAGGACGACGTGCAGTTCCAGTGGGGAGAAGAACAAGAACAAGCGTTTGACGAACTCAAGCGAAGGCTGCAGTCACCCCCTATCCTCGGACATTTTGATCAGTCGGTGGAGACAGAAATACACACCGACGCCAGCAATAGCGGTCTCGGTGCGGTGCTCGTTCAGCGACAAGAAGGGGCAGAGAGAGTAATTGCTTACGCAAGTCGGGCGCTGTCTAAGGCAGAACAAAATTATTCAACGACCGACAAAGAATGCCTTGCTGTCATCTGGGCGATAACCAAGTTCCGTCCATACTTGTACGGTATCCCGTTCCGCGTGGTCACAGACCACCACGCCCTCTGCTGGCTTGCAAACCTCAAGGACCCGTCAGGACGCCTTGCTCGCTGGAGTCTGCGACTGCAAGAATTTGACGTAACCATTGTGCACAAGTCTGGCCGCAAGCATAATGACGCCGACTGCTTGTCTAGGGCCCCAGTCGAATCTCCACCTGACAGCACCGACGACGACGATGACGCTCGTTTTCTCGGAGCAGTTACAGATACCGACATGGGAGCACTTCAACGAGACGACCCCGAGCTTCGCGCCGTGATCGACCACCTCGAAGGTCAAGGAAGTTCCGTCCCGCAAGTCCTGGCCCGAGACTTGTCAAGCTTCGTTGTGCGGGGAGGTGTGCTCTTCAAGAAGAACTTCGGAACCAGCAACCCTGCCTGGCTGCTGGTTGTGCCTGCCAGCCTGCGAGAAGAAATCTTTCAAGCATGCCACGACGACCCGACGGCTGGCCACCTTGGCTACAGCAGGACGCTCGCCCGGATTCGTGACAAGTACTACTGGCCAAGACTCCCGAAAACCGTCCATCTGTACACACGGTCGTGCCATGAGTGCCAACGACGTAAGAAGCCTCCGACAAAGCCAGCAGGACTCTTGCAGCCGATATCTGCCCCGACTACGCCCTTCCAGCAGGTCGGAATGGATTTGCTCGGGCCGTTCCCAACATCGACGCAAGGGAACCGGTGGATTATCGTCGCGACCGATTATCTTACACGATACGCCGAGACGAAAGCCCTTCCATCGGGAACAGCGGTGGAAGTCGCCAAGTTTTTCGTCGAGTCCATTCTCCTTCGACACGGCGCACCTGAAGTGCTGATAACAGATCGAGGGTCATCTTTTCTGGCACAGCTGACTCAAGAGGTACTTCGGCTCAGTCACACCAGCCATCGACGAACCACCGCTTATCACCCGCAGACCAACGGGCTAACAGAGCGGCTCAATAAGACCATCGCCGACATGATCTCCATGTTCGTCGACGTGGAGCATAAGACGTGGGACGAGGTGTTGCCGTACGTTACATTTGCGTACAACACAGCGGTACAAGAAACCACAGGAATGACGCCGTTCCAACTGGTGTATGGCCGGACGGTTACGACAATGCTGGACGCCATGCTGCCTCACGTGCCAACCGACGATGGCAACGACGACGCTCAACTGATCTCCCAACGCGCGGAGGAAGCTCGTCAACTGGCAAGAATCAAGATTCAAAACCAACAGCGAGTCGACGCACGCCGGTATGACCTTCGTCGGAGGGACGTCCATTTCCAACCCGGGACCGGGTATGGGTGTGGACACCGATTCGGCGCCGCGGACTCAGCGAGAAGCTTCTTAAGCGCTATTTCGGACCGTACAAAATCATCCGACGCCTCGGCGATCTGAACTACGAAGTTCTACCCGACGGAGCGCGCCCATCTGCAAGACGCCAGCCACGACCCGAGGTGGTGCACGTCGTCCGGCTCAAGCCGTATTACGAACGATAGAACTTTGGACTCTCGTCAAAGAGTG
>JABSTQ010003220.1:0-178781 GCA_013358835.2 Ixodes persulcatus
ATTGAAATAATCTACGATATACTTATAGTAAATAAAATATGTTTCTCCGAGTAAATTACTTTAACAATTAGACTGATCACGTGGCACAATAACTAGTTTCGTTTTAGCTTCAACTGGGTTCTGGAGAGCCGGGTAGCACCATCTCAGTTCAGTTCAGTTCAATCACAGTTGGGGCCGATAACTGTGATTGAACTCAACGACAGTTCAAAGCGCCGGTGTAACTAGGGTATAAGCTGTGCGGTGTTACACGATGGATAGGCCTAGCAACCCCAACTTTAAATCCCAGTTGATTCCGAAACGAAAAATTATGAATTCATGTCACCTTTCTAAAAAGTGATGCAAAGGAATTATATACGCGCTTTTCTTTCACAATCAACGCTTAACACCAACTATAATGATCAGCTTATTAGTCTTTAGCGTAAAGAAATGATAATCAAAACGTTTCACACAAATTCAAGCAACAGAGAAATAACCAGAGTCTTATCAGCGCCGACATCACAATGGCCGCTCTCGCCGAGCGGCTTCGGCGAAGTGGCGTGATAGTTTTAGCGGCAGCACTGGCCCGTAATCATACCTCTTGCGACAACAATTGCTGCTGCAATACTTTTTAGATACCGCCCCCAATCTTCCGCAATAGTGTGTTCTTCGCTGGCGCTGGCCGTCGGTAGAATTTCTGTGGGAGCCGCCATCGTTCTCTCTATTGGGGCGAAGCTTCATCAGTGAAACTAAGGTACGCCAGCTCAGTAAACGCAATGATCTTTAGCGTTTTGATGGCAGTTGGAGCTGCCGTGTAACACTGTTCGATGGCGTTAGAGTCAATAGTTATTGGCTCAGTGATTGTTTGAGCGTTCCGCGTAACAGGAACACATACAGGGGTATTAGACGGGACGTTTCAACAATTATTGAGCCAACTACTATTGACTCAATGGCGATCGAGCGGTGGTATACGGCAGCGTCAACCGCCATCAAGCCGCCAACAATCATTGAGTTCAACTATCGCTGAGTTCAAGTGAGCTGGTGTACCCCAGTTAACTGATAGGCATTTGCCTCAATATTGCTAATATGCAGGAATCCGCCCCGCCAATGGCCAGCGCCAGCGTAGCACTTACTATTGCGAACGATTGGGGGAGGTATATCTAGGAAGTATCGTAGCAGCAAATATTCTCAAAAGAGGTATGATTTGGGGCCAGTGCTGCCGTTCAAACGATCACGGCAGGTCGTTGAAGCCCACGCTCGGCGAACGCTACCATTGTGATATCGGTGCCGACGAGACTCGCGTTCTGTTGCTTGGATTCTTGCGAAACGTTCTGATTACCGTTTCTTTACTCTAAAAATAAAGAAAAAATTACTATTATTTATGGTAAACTTTTTTAATCGTAGTAAAGTGTGAAGATAATTCATTCGCATCACTTTTTAAAATGGTATTGTGACATGTGTTTTGGTTTCGTTTCTTTTTTCAACTGGGATCGAAATTGAGTTTGTTACGCCTATGTTTTGTGTAACACCGGACCACTTGGTTTTGCTCAATGATAGATGGGAAACGCCAATGACCGTTGGCTCAATGATCGTTGAAACCACCCATGTAACAGGTATATAACAGGGGTTTTAGCTTACCATGCAAAATATACTACTTCCTGTTCCTGGTTATTTTGCACGATCATAAAAGAAGTTGCAAAGATATATTTCTTATGTTTACATGCAGTGTTTTTTCAAATCCGCTTAAAGGCGACTACTTATTTAAGGTACATTTACACAGGCGTTAAAATTGCAACCACGAAAATTATCCACTCGTTTTCATTGTTAAACGCTCGTGAAATTTTATTAGATGTCAAGCAACCACTTTGCGAATCGAGTTGAACCCATAGTATGAATTCGAAATGGCTGAATTAATTTTTTTCGTAAACTAATGACTTTTTTATGATTTTACTCACTTTAATGCGTGCCTAGGGTTCGTCTCTGGTAGTCACTCAGCAGTAACTTTTTTTTTTAAGATAAAGAATGTCCAGAAAATTGTAGCTCTCTCGTAGGGTTTGTTTAACATGGAGCGAATGATTACAAGAAGTCGAAGTTTCAATGAACGCACTGGCAGATCTGTGTGTAGTTATGTGTTCTTTACAAGTTCCACCGCCTGACAGCCTCTGAAGTACTCGACAGCACGAGTGAGGTTGGCTCCCCTAAATTTGCAGGCCCTCCATCTGGAAATGGATCACCAGTAATGAACAGTAGTAAGACAAAACCAACTACAACAACGACAACGGCAGTGACTACAAGAACAACAACAATAAGAACGACTAGGCCAACGACAACGGCAGTGACTACAACAACAACAACAAGAAGAACGACTAAGCCAACGACAACGGCAGTGACTACAACAACAACAACAACAATAAGAACGACTAGACCAACGACAATGGCAGTGACAACAACAAGAACAACAACAATAAGAACGACTACAACAACACCACTTCCTTGTAAGTATGAAAGACAACCACTGCTTTTCTGTGAAAATGACTATCGTTGAGCGACTGGCATGACTCTACATGTGGGATGTTTTCAATCATTAACCCTAATGCTGCTCAAGTTTAGCGCACCGCTGGGGAGTGCCATGTCGTCTCGTACCCGCCGAGAAACTGAAGGAGAGGAGAAGACAAGAAGGGGCGTCAGAACGCCGAGCTTTGATTGGAGGGATTAGTGGATAGACCTGAAGCTGGCTTCCCTTTCCTCCACTGCACTCGTCGCACGGGGCAGAACGCGGAACGTCGGCATCCGGCGCTTGACTTTGGCATTCGAACACGTTCGACGAGTGCAGTGCAGATTTAGTTCTACCCACAAATTCCATTCACAGCTGGGCGTTCAGACGTTACAGTGCGCTCTATTCTCCTCCTCTCCCTCACTTGCTCGACGCATAGTCCAGGGCTCGGGGGAGCGCAGCAGACGCTACAACTCAAGCGATCCAGCGTTTTGACCCAATCACATGACTACACTCCCCCAAGTATCGCTGCGTCCCTACCGAAAGTCGCGTGACCCTCAGGCGACGTTGATTTGGCTTCGACGGCACACATTACCCCCTGAGGTCCGTCGTAACGTGCAACAGTGGATACCAGATGCCGCTGCTATACGGACAGATATAATGGTTTCGAGAGGTGCCGCGAAGACCGTTTTGGCAGACGTGACAGTTCCACGTTTCGCGTCCATATTTCCCGCCCATCGACTGAGCTTGCGGTTAATTCATTCGGATGCTTATTCTATAACTCCTCAAAGCTGGAAAATGCTGCATATAAGAGAAACCTGTTGCTTAATATGAGAAACTCAAATTCTCAACTGACCCATGACACTCTATACTGCATCTCATGAGTTGCGTGCAAAAGAAGCAAAAGCACAGGCGAGAGGGCCTGGCTTTCATATATGCTTTCCTTTCACGAGCACTCGCGAAAAGAAAGCACCTCTGAAAGCCACGTGCCCGCGCCAATGCCTTTGCCTTTGCTGCACACAAATTTTGAGAGAGTATAGACCTTTCCAATGTTTACAAGATCACAGCCCAGCGTGCAATTTTCACAGCCCAGCACGTGCGTGTTCCTCGCTTCGGAAAGCGAGGAAAGCACGCGCCGTTCGGACGAGCACTCAAGATGGCACCGGCCCCACGCTCTTTTTTGGAAAGGTCAATAGAAACATGGCACGTCGTTTTTGTCTCAAGGACTACGTGGTATTGCTGGAAAGCTTTTGCGAATAGTGGCCTACCCGAAAATACGTGTGTGACATACTTCCTCGGAAACACGAATGATATTTGTATTATCCGCGTTTCCGCATCGCCACCTTTGTGTCTGCTGCAGAGGTGGAAAATTTAGCGCGCACCCCCGCTTAATATATTCTCTCGTTTTTTTATATTTTCCTGATATCGACTTATTTAGGAAATTTCAATCACTCTCAGCAGTGTTCAAGTAAAACCATATGTTTACGTGCCCGGCTTAAAAAGTTGATCATTTTGTATATTTAAAGATTAAGCTAATTATTATGTTTGTGCTCTCTCTGACGTCTGTTGTATCTGGCAGTTTACTTCATTAAGAGTTACTTCCTTTTTTTTTCTACCGCTTTATTGGAAGAAACTGGTTGGAAATATTCGCTGAAACACCTGGATAGTATAATGACTATAATGTCTGTTGCAGGAAGCAGAGGACAGTACGAGAGGATAGAGAAGAAAGGAAATCTACGAAGGCCGTGCCAGCGCATTGTGCCTGGTGCTAGAAGGTCGTTCGCGCTACTTTCATTTCGTCGTCCTGGCGATATTACGTGGATAGCTTGTATGGGCTCTTCCCTTCACCCGAAATGACGGCCGTTGTCGGTGTTGTAGTGGGCGTAGTAGGGCGTAGGGTGTCCGTTATTGATCTTGCCTAATCCTCGAAATATAGCACCCGGCACCCGCGGGAATCGCACCTGGGTCCTCTGAGTTCAAAAAGGAGGTGTTACCACAGAGATTTTCGACAGCGTTAACAACCCCCCTTGAACTCAGGTTTTGTGTTGTACCTGATGCGCAGTGTACACGCTTTCTGGAAAAATTGAAAAGATATAGGAGATAGCAAAATGCCGCCGTAGCAGTCTCAATGCTAGGAGCTCTTGCCGGAAAAGGCGCTCTCACAGGATCCGGAAAACAAAAATAAAGCAGTCCTGTGTTTATTTGCATTACAGTCGTAGAGACAGCTGCGACAACTCACAGCGAAGTCGTTGAGCATTGGCGTCGCGTTCACGCATCTTTTTGTCTGTAAACAAAAGCGTTCGAAATAAAATGGATGTCTGACCATACCTTTTTCCAAGCGCTTTGGTTTCTTTTTTTCTTCCGAAGCCCTCGAAAGCGCGTTACCGACCCGAAACCCTGGCATTGCCAGTGCTACAAAAACATTTTGTTTTCGGTAATTTTTTTTTTTTTTTTACAAAGGCGTGTGCATTTGTATTCGGGTACTACTAAAACCTCGTATGAGCAGGGTGTTTAACGGTGTGGCATAGCTCACTCGCAAAGCCCCCGGTTCGCACGCAGTGGACAATGGTTCGATTTTCGAGGGCGGCGGGGGATCTTTTTCGAGGATTTGGCAACATCGTCGACGGACGCCCTACATCGCCACCTGCAAAATCAACAACGACAACTACTGCAGGGTGTGTTCAGATAAGGATGGTCATGATGATGCCATGCCTATTTTTTGCTTTCAACTAATTTTTCTATATGAGGTAGCGAATCCTGTCCACACAACGGAACAGACCTTATTTTTGCAAGATACTTCATTATATTCGTGAAAAAAATTGCATTTGGGAGGAGGTTGAAAAAACAATTTTCCGAACTGCGCTTTGAAGCAAATTTGGAGGCCGGAGGAATAAAAAATACAACTTTCTACACCATATTATTTTTAAAGTTTAATCCACGCGTGCGTTTCTGCCAGAATTAGTTAAAGTTAACGTTTATGAGCACATATTGCCAGCGAAATAAAATGACAAACTTTGCTTTTGGAACAAATCTTGCATTATGAGGCATTTTTTGGAGAATTTTTTAGTTTGCTTTATATTTATATTATAAAGCTGAAACTTTTTGTGTCGAGTGTTTTGTGCTTTGTGAACTTTTACTAAATTAATTAGCGTAATAACTGTGGAAAGTGTTTTCTGCATTGCGCCGGGAAATTTCGTCAAAATAAAAAAAAGTCAAAATTTTGCGATTTTAGTAATGCAAATAAAAAAAATAATCATTCTCAATTTTCTTGAAGTTTTACCCGAGGCCTTTGATGACCGGTAATTACAAATCTGCAAAGATGTGTTGCAGTATTTTGATTAAAAAACAATGCTTAACCAGGTCGTGGTCGCGTTAGTTACCGCAGGGGCGTTTCTATATTTTTATTTATTTATTTCTGTATTGATACTGTTAGCCCTATCACAGGGCCATTACAGGAGTGGAAGGTGCAAACGATAAAAAGTAGAGAGATACAAGATTTATATACACACAGTACTCGCATTTCGCTTGGTTTCATAAAGCAATGCTGACAGTTAACTGATAACATCCCGTGCTGGCACGTAATCAAGACGATACACACGATACTCCTCAGTTACTCGCACATATCAAAACGTTTTCAATGCAGTGAAGGAAGGCCGCAATGGATGCCGATGTCACCGTTTCATTCGGCAGTTTATTCCATTTTCTGACGGCTCTTTGGAAAAAAACTAAATTTAAAGCAATCGTTTTTCACAGAATATTCTTTTATGTATAAACTATGCCGTTGCCTTAATTTTTTGTCTTTAAGGATTTGGAAATAATTATCTTTGTTTACCTTTACATATTCATTAATAATTAAGGAAAACCATTTTAATTTCTCAAAATGCGTCCTAGACTCGAGGGTCGGAAGGTTAGCCATTTGACAAAGCTCAGTGGGAGAATGATCCCGCTTGTGTTTATTATAAATGAACCAAGCAGCTAAGCGCTGAACTTTTACTAATTTAAATGCATTTATAGTATGTGGATCCCATGCTATTTTGGCGTAATCTACACTGGCCTAACAAGGGTCTTATAGGCGAGGCTTTTTACGTCCGGTGAGGCATACGACAAGTTTCTTCTTAGGTACCATAGCGATCTTTTGGCTTTTGCAGACACTATTTATATATGAGAATTCCAACGTAAATCTGAAGTGAATGTTAAGCCTACGTACTTGTGCTCAGTTACCCTTGCGAGTTCATGCTCGTCGATACAGTAGTCTTACCTCAGAAATTGTTTTCTTCCTCGTAATTGTCATAAAGTGTGATTTTTTCTGGACTTAATACCATTTGCCAATCTTGACACCATTTGTTAATATTTTGTAGATTTCTAGTCAATTCGGACTGATTATTTGGTGTTATAATTTCATTATATATCACGCATTCATCTGCAAACAATCGTATTGGCAAGTTAATTACATTGTGGAGGTCATTTATAAAGATTAGAAATAACAGCGGACCCAAAACACTCCCCTGAGGAACCCCAGAAAGGACTGGAGCAAAACTTGATGTGCGACCACCGGTCTCAACAAACTGCACTCGAGAAGATAGATAAGAACGAAACCATTGTGCTATGCTTGTGTTTTTAAATATTTTGTTCAGTTTTAGTAATAACTCCTGATGAGACACTTTGTCAAAAGCCTAAGCGAAGTCTAAGAATACTATGTCAGTCTGACCGCGATGATTAATTATTTGGGATAGCTCGTGAACAGTTTCGACCAGCTGGGTTGTAGTAGAAAGGCCCTTTCTGAACCCGTGCTGCGATTGATAAAAGAAATCATTGCTATCTAGATAATTGAGAAGATGTTTTGATACGATATGTTCACTTGGTCATATTAATGCCCAGGTGCCATGAAGGACTCTAAGAATAACACGTGAACATGTTTTCATCGTTGATGAGGTTGGTACTGCCAATGAATACCCAACTTTATGGCAAATCCGATCCTGATCAGTGTGTTATACTTGGCTGGTTAGATGCTCATCGTGCTAACTTTTCAAATTAGTCATTTGATTTCAGCACTCTGCTGACAAAATAATTGGAGTCGTCGTTTTAGGCACCGCTAGGACCGAGCGATGTTACAGAAGCATTTGGCCCGGCGATGGAGGGCGTGTTGTGAATGTAAGATTAAGCCAGTGGTATATTATGGCGTTGTAACGCATGGCGTAACTGTACTCCAAGCCGGAGCATAATTGAAGACGGTGCCGGAGGAAAACAAGTGTTTCTTGATGCAGTCTTGCCAAAAAATAAGTAGCAGCCCCCTTTCTCCCGCCCCTTATGGCGGAAATTGAGGCCAAAGGATACACCCGCGAGCTCAAAGGAGATTGTATTTCACCGACTCGCGGCGGCGATGCGCGACACCGGCGGCGTCCCTGCGCGGTGTAAACATAACCGGCCGGGCGTGTGGCAATGGTAAACAAACACCAAAGTCATTCCTCGTGCGGTGGCACAACAGCCCCTCCCCACGGAAGAAAAAACACAGCGAACCGGGGGAGAGGGAGGGGGGGGGGGGGGGAGGGCAAGGACTCCTGGAGAGTTTCGCCGGTGCTAGCAGACTGTACGATTGTACGAAACATGTTTGATGCATGGGTTTGTAGTAGTGTCCGCTCCAGAGCAGATTGAGGATTTTCAGCCTATGGTCCAAAAGAGCATCTTTACGTGCGTTGTAACGTAAAAGAAGTCCACGCGGAGCTATGCCGCTATTTGCGACAATATAACTCATGGCTGGGCGCATGCATGCTTGGCCTTGTCAAAAATTAAAGCACACCTCGAGGACAACGCATCAATCTACACTCGCCTCACTTACGTTAGCGATAGAGCGGCCGCCCATTTTAAGAACCGGCATCAACTTCACGAGTTGCAGTGCAGTAAGCTCCAAACGACGAAGTGGATCTTTTCGGCAACAGGGCACGGAGAGAATGCATGCGACGGGATAGGGAGACTTGTAAAACACCAAGTCACCCTACAAAATTTGCGTGCCCCTGTCACTGACGCCATCCAAGGTGCGAGTGGGTTTGTACGGGCACTAGAAGGGAAAATGAAAAACGTGTCCTTGCTCTACCGTGTGGATGGTTAGCTTGAGGCATTTAGAGAACGAAAAACAACTGGAGTGGAAGGACGCCAAGAGGGTGCCTAGAATCCAGTCGCTTCACATGTGGAAATATAAAAATCAGATCAGGTAAATTCTTTGTACGTGGCACGCAGCGCGGACTCTGAGTCGAGAAGTCAATTGAGTCCCCTGAACGTATTCTAGTAGGTTACTTGTTTCATCAAATCCGGCTGCGTCCCGATGAATTAGAGACTCCTCTCGTCGAATTACCCGGAGACCAACCCAGGAGTACATCACAGTTTCCAAATTCCTATGCCCTTCAATATAAAAAAGACCCCGCGGGACAAAGGGTTCGAAGGCCTTTCTGCACCTGGTTTGACATATCTTCTCGACTCAGAGTCCGCGCTGCGTGCCAGTATTTTCGCCTCGCACGAAGTGCGACCCGTGTGAACACGGAGTCTGCTCTGGACTTGGAGCCGTGAGATTCGATCTGCGAAAAAGCGGATCGAGCCCGGGAAAAGCTACGGTGGCGGGCCAGGTCTGCCCTGGGGAAGTTTCCGCAAGAAGTGTGTGTGTAATGAGGTGGAAAACTGGGCAAGTTGGTTGACGTTATACATGATGGGGGAAACAGCTCAGAAGACACGGACTACGACGAGGAACAAACACGACAGGACAATGCTGTACTCGCTACTTAAGAATTTTAATAAAGTAAACTAAGACTGAAGAAAACGAACACAGTATCTTACAAAAACAAAGGACCACTCTGGCCAACCGTGAAGCGTGGCAATACCTTGCCTGATGTAGTACGACGCAACCCTCCCACTGCACAAACATGTCGACAATAACAGTTTCCTTAGTAATCCCTTCACTCTCGTCAATTGTGCGGCACAGTGTTTGTGCAGTGCGAGGGTTGCGTCGTACTACATCAGACAAGGTGTTGCCACGCTTCACGGTGTGCGAGAGTGGTCCTTTGTTTTTGTAAGATACTGTGTTTGTTTTCTACTCTTAGTTTCCTTTATTAAAATTCTTCAGTTGCGAGTACAGCATTGTCCTGTCGTGTTTATTCCTCTTCGTAGTCCGTGTTTGCTGAACTGTTTTCCCCATCATGTATAAGTGCGTGTGTGTGTGTTTGTGTGTGCGTTTGTGTTTGTGTGTGTGTGCGTGTGTGTGTGCGCGCGCTAGGTGCGTGTGTGTGTGTGTGTGAGTGTGTGTGTACGATCCCCTTCGGACAATGCAAGGGAACATAAGTAACTCCCGGGCATAGGCAGATTAGACACTCCCTCCACCCGCTGGCTCTTTAGTATTGCAATCTGGTTGGTAGTAATTCACAATTTTAGGAGTTGAGCTTTATATAGTCTATTAATTGTTTTTCTTCTGTGTATTTGCTAGGTATATTTGCATTTTTCCGCCCACGCACCGGCTGGGTAAAGTGCTAAGAATATTTATTGCCACGTTGCGATACTCGTGAACCCCATTATATTATTTGTCTTTCTAATTAAATCATCGTTTTAATTAAACTCCCGTTGTTTAAAAGCTTGTATTACGTCCTCTTTATTGGCAAGACCTCACCGCGGTGTAGGCTGGTCGTCTGGCCCGCAGATGTTTCTTCCTTTTCTGTTTATAGTGAACCAGGAACCTGTGCGCCTGTGACGGCTTACGGCACTTGGTGGCGGCGCTGGCGTGTTCTCACCGAGAGCGTTCTAATTGCAAATAAACATCTGCAGGTTTTTGCACTCTATGACCTTTACGGAATTTTATAAACATATTTCCCTAGATCGATGACTATCTTGCCCCCCTCGATCCAGTCACATATCATGACTTTTCTGATCGCGGATGACGCGTCGCAGGAGATCCTGTTGAAGTGACCTGAGTGGCGCCCGAGCGCACATTTAACTGTTGTATCCGACACTGAACCACTTAGGCTACCTAAATCCCCTCTAACTCAACCTTGATTTCCCTCATTCACCATTGTTTTTCGAGAAATACACTGTTTTCGTTCCGCCCTAGTCACGCGCGCAATTGGTCGGGGCAGAAGTTTCCGCAATGTAGCTCGTTTAAGCGATGCCTAGGGAAATTAATCAAACTGTTTGGTCAGCAAGCTTTCCAGCGGTGCCTAGAAATACGAATAAAAATTATTTGTCAGCCAAGTACTCATATTAAATGTCTAATTTGAGAAGGTAGCACAATGAGCATCTAACCAGCCAATGATAACACCCTAAGAATTATCGGATGCGCCGTAAAGTTCAGTATTTATTGGCAATAAGCGCCACATCAGCGATGATAACTAGTTCACGTGTTGATTCTAGAGTGCTTCAAGGCGCCTGGGCATTAATATCACCAAGTATGGATACTGTGGCACCTGTCGCTCGTGTACCACTAGTCATTAAAGGGACACTGACAGGGTATTTATGCTCGCCGAGGTTTTTAGTTGTACGTGACATATGAGAGCCCAACTACCCAGAACAAAATTTGCGGCTCGAAATTCGGTTTCTTTCGGCCCGAAAACCGCCGATCAAGAACTGGCCGGTTCGAGTCTCGCTCACTCTGTTTTCCGTGGTCACGGGCCGTTTTCTAAGGTATCGATGCGACCACCAAATTTAATCGAAGTCGTGGGTCATTGAAGGCACACAGTCAATATTAAAAATAGAAAAAAATATGAAACCCATTTTTTGTGGCTTCGAAAAAGCTGCAAATACGTTTATTGAAAAAAAAAGTAGCACAAACAACCGGAAGCTTTCTGTGCGTTCACTCAACATGGCGTCGTTTCGCGTATCGGGGGACTAGCACTAGCGGATGGCAGCGGACGACGGGCGTTGGACCTCTACTTCAGAACTGTCGTTCACGGTACTGGCGAATTCTGTCTTTCTTCGAAAGAGAAATTTCGGACCAATCAAAAGAACTGATACTCATCCCGTACGACACGCCCGACCAGCAAGCCGATTGCACGAAGACGTCGCCGAGCCGTCGTCCCTTCTCCTGGCTGAAGACATCGCTCGCTCAAACGTCAAGCACGAAGTGCGTACTTCGAGTTGAATACGCACGCGTACGGTTACTTTACGAGGTGCGAATGTGCCCTATGCGTGATGCTGCCCGACTTCAAGCCGGGAGTAAATCGGCAGCAAACTTCCGACATACAGTCTACCAGCTGCATAATTACGCATGAGAGTGTTCCTTCAATAGCTCTGTGGAAAGACGTCCGGTTCACACGCAGAGGGCACGGGTTCGATTCCTGGTGTGGTTGTTTTCATTTTTTATTTTATTTCTTGTCAAGCATTTTGCGATGTTTACATTTCTTTTTTTACAATTATCACAGGAAAAAAAAATTGTTGTGGACGATACGTCGCTGAACTAAATGGTATGGATTCCATTTTTGACACCTGCGAACTCAGTGTATATCACTTTCCACAAAATGCAAGGAGCATATGAATCGGGTAGCGTCCGCTTTCCGAGCTTCGCGTAATGGTTCTACAGGAATTGCAGCCAGCCATTGATTCCGACGCGTTGATCTTTCGGAAACTTATGCACTCTGGCCACTTTTAGATGCAGGACATGTGAGGCAACTCTTCACGCAGCACCTTGGAGTTGGGAGTATTCTTTTCGGAGCTGATCACGGGAATTCACCACGGCACTCGGGCACTCACTACTAATTGCCAACACTTAAATGTACAAAACAACTCATCTTGAAGTACAAAACAGCGAGCGGAACAAACATAACTGCAAAGGAATACCACGGCGACCGGACGCATTTCGTCTGCTACGTGCGGAAAGAGGAGAAAAAAAAAAAAACGCACGGTCGGGTGTAGCCACGTGACTTCCGCCACTCCCGCTATCCTCTCCACTTCTCCGTTTCGGTTTCGGTTTCGCGCAGTTGCGTTTTTTGGCTTTATTAAAAAAATACGTGACTCTGTAGCAAAATATTAATTGGGTAGTCTTCCGACACCATATTGAATCGCCTGACGAAAAAGGAAAAAAAAAATTTGGGGGGTGTCAGTGTCCCTTTAAGACAGAAACGCCCCAGCGGTAATTGATGCTACCACGACCTGGTTACAAATATTTTTTTTTGTAATTTAAAACAAAATAATGCAACATGGGTTTGCAGATTTGTAATTAAAGGTCATCAAGGGCCCATCGGGTAAAATTAAAAAGAAAATTGAGAATGATTGTTGTTTTTTATTTGCCACCCAATTTTCTCAAAATTTTTACTTTTTCGATTTTGACGAAATATCCGGGGGCAATCCAGACAACAACTTTCAACAGTATAACGCTAATTAGTTTGTTAAACGTTTACAGGGCATGAAACACTCGACATGAAAAGTTTCAGCTTTAGAACATAAATTTAAAGCGACTTAAAAATTCGCCGAAGAATGCCTCATTATGTAGGACTTGCCCCATAAGCCAAGTTTGGCATTTTATTTCGCTCGAAATATATGCGCATATAAGTTAACTTTAAGTTATTCTGGCATTAAAGTATGCTTGCATTAAACGTGAAAAGCTTGATTCTGTACAAAGCTGTGTTCTTTATTCCTCCAGCCTTCGAATTTGTGTCATCGCGCAGTTCGGAAAATCGTTTTTTCAACCTCCTCTCGAATGCGATGTTTGTCACGAATAATGTGAAGTATCTCGCTAAAGTAAGGTCTTTCCCGTTTTCTGGACAGGTTTCGCTAACTCATATAAAAATTTAGTAGAACACGAAAAATAGGCATGTCACCACCATGACCGATCCTTCTCTGAACATACCCTACAATAACATCAACAACGGACGTCATTTCCAGTGGTTGGTAGAGGCCATAACACCTACCTCTGTAAAAAGAAGCAAAAGCGTTCGGATCCAAGTTCACCCCGTAAGTGTGACGTCGCCGCTCCAAACAAACCATTGCTCGGGGGTCGAGATGCCTGGAGATGCCTGCTGCAGACGAGAAACGCAGGACAGACGCGTACGGAATGACAGAAGTACGCCGTCTGCGAAAGTGTCAATAGTTTACGCATGAATACGATTTTGAATTTGCAAGTAGTGAGAACGCGTCAGGCCGAAAAAGACTCAGCAGGTTTATAAAAGCTTACTGAATTTGCATGCGGTGCGATAGAGTCTGACGATAATCATCACACGCTCGGAGATCTGCTAAATATGCAGCGAAAATAGCACCTGGTTATAACATTATATCAAAGTAGCGTCGGGCTCTCTTTTTTATTTTACTGTTGACACGCGTTGTAATGAATGAGATAATAATTTGGCTCATATGAGCGGCTTGAGATCCCAAACCTCGTTGTTCAGGCTCGCAAATATTGGTGTGCATTTTGTACCTACTTGTAATTATCACAGTAAGAAAAATCTAAATACTAATTCTTCAGTTTGAAGTAGGGTTCAAAATAGAGAGGGAACTGGATAATGTAACCTCACGTAAGCTAGATTGCCGTCTGCATTACCGGGAAGGAACGCTTCTCCTTACACCTAGGAGATCTGTGTTTACTCTTAGTCCGAGTGTAAAAGATAAGGAGGCCAGAATGGCCTTGCCTTGTCTGCCTCGAACATTCTAGGTCGAATGTTCCAGATGCCGAGTGTAGTGGATAAAGAGTCGAGCGAGAGCTTTGCCGACTCACTCAGGTTCTCCCGCCGACGAGGCAGATTCACTCTCGCTCTAACCAGCTGTCACAACGGCATAGCCGCGTACGCTGCTGCTGTTTTGAAGCATTCATTTTTTTTTTTTGTTTCTAGCACAAGTTCGGGGATTAAACATTTGTTTTCAGTTTACGCTTCTCGAGCCTTTTCCAACCGCGACATTTCAGGCGAAGATTTGGCGTAAAGGGGACAATTATGTTACTGCCAGTACGTTTGATCTTACACCTGTGCACAAAAAACTGTGCTGTAAGAAATCCTTGAGGCGTAGGCTGGTCTACGCTTCGACCTTGATAGACTTCACGTCGTCGGTGAAGTACACCCGCAGGCGATATTAAGGTGAACGCCGGACCGTCGACCGGTGCGTGCTATCAGCGCCATGACGCGGCTGCCCTGGCGTCTTGCTTTCTTATGGCTTGCTTCGCCGAGACAATACTTTGTTTCAGCTTAGGTGCGAGCGCGGCCGATGTTATCAGCCGAAGGGCCAATCCAGCAGCGTAAAAGCGCAACGTCATGGCGTGCTCTCTGCACTTGACTAGCCGGCGGAGGAGCAGTGCACAGGGAGATGCGAATACCGACTGGTCCTATCAACTACAGAAAGCACGCCATGACGTTGTGCCTCCTTCGATGTTTGATTGGCCCTTCGGCTCATAACATCGGCCGCGCATGGACCTATAGGCTGAAACGAAGTATAAGCGCTTGGATCGAGCGCTGCTCTCAGCTCTGCCTTTCAGACGCTATCGGTAGACAATGCGATTTAGTAGTTTTTTTTTTTTTGTTGTTGTGATATGTGCTAATCCGGAAAGCTGCTGAACAAATCAAAAAGTAACTTATACTTTCCGTTTCTTAAAAAAAACAGTTATTAGTGTTTGCTTAGTAATGAATAAGCGGTTCATTCACTTATAAACTATGCCGAACAACGTCCACTCTAGTTCACGTGCAATGTTCAAATCATTTGCCGGGAATGACGTGGGTACGGCGCCCACAAAAAGTGATGCAGAAATCGAAACCCACTTCCACGCTTTCTGCGGGGAGTAGCAGCAGAGCTAAGAACCACGCTCGATGCAAGCGCCTAATCTCGGCGAAGTGAGCGATAAGAAAGCGAGCCGCCACGGCAGCCGCGTCATGGCGCTGATAGCGCGCACCGGCCGATGGTCTGGCGTTTACCTTCATACCGCCTGCGGGTGTACGTTATTTGGCTTTTCACCTTCTCAAATATTGCGAAACTGAGGTCACCGGGAAGGTGTTCGCGCGCTCGGTACACATCGAGCGTCGATCAAAGCTGTGTACGGGCTTCGACTTCAAAATCCCACAGGAAGTTTACCCCGAGAATAGAAGGTTTCGTCGATTGTCACGAGCCTCGTTAAACGCAGTAGCGTACTCGCTCAGAAAGAACCACCGGACACGCGGAGCCATCGCGATGGTCAGATCTCTATATTTTCCGTATATAGTTATTATAATGTGCGCTAGAGGTTCAACTGGCGCTAGTGTCTATGCAACTTCCGGACGCAATTTGAAGCAGAAAGCAAGCAGTATAATTTTCCGGTTTCTTTGTGCATTCCAATGGCAAAACGCGCGAGCATTTTCTCTCTTCACCAAAAAATAACATGCAACTCTTTTGTTATTTGTGTAGTTATGAATAATATGTACCTCTGTGGAAGATTTGTGCTCGCAACTAACCGGTAGGGCCATCTGCCGCCGTGCCATGGATTTGGAGAGGCTTGGGCTGTGCTGTGCGGGGAGTACCCTTCACTGCTTGCCGCCATGAAGTCGTGTTTGCCGTGTATTTTGCTGTAAACCTAAATAGACAACTTAAACGTTTGATCGACTTACGTATATATACATGGTGTCAGAGACTTTCTCTCAAGCTAAGTTCAGCCTCACGTATCGTTAGGCGAGACGCTCGGCAGGCACTCGCCCATCGAACGTACGTAGTCGCCACTCTTTGTCAGTTAGCGTCGCTGTCAACGGATCGCCATTAGGCGTAGTGATCGTAACAAGGAACGCGTCTTCACAAGCCTCTCAACCGCTGCCACCACAACCGCCATACCAACTTTCTGCTCCGGAGTCTTTCGCGCTCGTACCTAAGCGGCGGACGACCTGGAAGCGGGGTGTCGATCCGAAATGTTTTTCGTTCCGGTTTTCGTTCCGGTTCAGGGAAAACGGTTCAGCTCCGGTTCAACTCCGGAGTGAAAAAATAAAGGTTCAAACCGGTTCGAACCGTTTCGTACTCATATGCTATAGAAACAATTGACGACAGCAAAAGATAAACTATGCATATTTTATAAAAGTGTTACATATAAAAAGCAAAGGCTCAAATTACTTGTGGAACGAACGAGCTAGTGCTGGGACACCTCCGGACGTGGGTGAAAGCGCAGTTCAATGTCAGGCAGCTGACCGAAGAAGCAGGACGTCGTCAAGCATATCCGGGGAAAGACGGCACCTCTGAGACAATAAAATTAACTTCAGTGCAGAAAAGGCTCGCTCCACGCTGACCTGGGTCGCAGGAACAGGTTCTGGATGGCGCTCCCTTCTCTCCTCCCAAAACTGCAACACGCTAGCGTCCCTTGAAAGCCGCGGCTCTTGTCTAGCATTTCCAGGAGGCATGCCATATCAAGTGGGCTACTGGTACCTCGAACGTGCATGCCAGACTCAACCTATTTTTTCTTTAGGAGCGCTTTCAGGGCATCTTGTGGATCTTCTGGAGCCGCCGCAGTTTCAGAAGGGTATAATCTTGCTCACATTGCAGAGCTGTGATCGGCCTCCAAGTCTTCGTCAAATGCAACTTGGCCCGGTACTTTTGCTCAGGGGTGAGAAGAAGGCGGTAGCGGTGATCCATGTACACTCATCACAAAAGATACAGCGTTGGATGATCCAGCACTGGTTTCTTCAACCCTAGCAAAGCTTTCTTATCAGGGACATAACAGATTGGACACGTAGTCTCTTAACGAGCGCACGGCTTTCTTCAACAATGTGCCTGCAACCCGAGCATTTCAAGGCGTCACTAACTGCCAGCCGCAGCGAGTGAGCGCCGCATCTCATCCCTCCTAGCAAGCCGGAATCATCAGAGTGTGCGCTCTCAGGATTCTCCAGTATTGATTGCAGAGCTTCGGACTCAAAATCAGGGTCACTGGAGCCGATCTCTTCTTCGGAGTCATAACATTCCTTGTTCATTTCACCAAGAAGACGCACAGCTTTCACCATGTTGGCACTGCAGATTATTCAATCAGCGGAGTTATTTTAAAAGCAGATTAGATGCGCCACAGTATGGCCACTAGTGCAGGTTCTAAAATATCCATCGGCCTTTGTATCGCTTTCTTATCCGATCAGTTGTACAATGAAATCAAGGCGTTTAAAGTAAATTGCACACAACTCTACAAAATTGAAGGTAAGAAAAAGCAAACAGATCTTGGACTGAACACAAAAGAAAAACGAGGACAAAGAGAGGTATAGACAACTCTAGGCGTGTTGTCTATACCTCTTTTTGTCCTTTTTTTTTGGCGTTCACTACGAGATGAAAAACCAACTAGTCCAAACTCACCGTTTTGCCAACAAACAGGCTCATTAATTGGTCACTTTTGCTGACGTACGAATTGAGTATGTTGTAGTAATAATTTTTTTTTGATGAACCGATTCCGGTCCCCTAGAAAAGGTTGGGACGAACGTGGGCATTTGTTCAAGAAATACATAAGACCAGAAATCCCAGAGGATTTATAGTTACTGTGCTCATTTTGTTTGAGTTCTCGAGACGAATTTTATAAATTATGAATATGACCGTTATGTGGAAACCTGATAATGGAGCGTTACAGGGCTTTCCGCTACCTACCTTGTTCGCTTTTTGACTTCCCACATGAACGAAACACTGCAAAAATAATTTATCCGTTTTGCCCAGGAATGAAAAAAATAATTATATCGGTCCGGCTCAATTCCGGATTGCTCGAAAATAGTTTTTTTCTAATTTTTTTGTTTATTTTCTAGGTTACTGCGTTTTTTGCCACGTACTTTTCACGCAACCTGACTTCGAGTATGAACCGAAAACCGCACGGAAAACATATCGGTTCCGCTTCGGTGCGAAAAAAATTATTTCGTCTTGGTTCAACTCCGGTTCGCGCGAAAATAACGGTTTTTTCCGGTTTTCGGTCTACGGTTCGGGTTCGGTTCAATACCCTGCCTGGAAGAGACGACGGGAGCGTTTCCGCGCCGCCACGGGCTTAGAAGGGACGACCAAAGCCGAGGACGTAAACTCTTTCGATTACCTCATGCGACCAAGGATAGTTAAGATTTTGGCCAAACCTCACCTTCCTTGCGGGCGATACGAAAACATATCGTTGCTTTCGCGGCGTTGTAAAACATTTCCAACGTAAAGTAGTACGTTGCGTACGAGCACGCAGTGTTCACTAGCCGCTCACAACGTGAATGAGAAGCAGCAACAGATTTCATCACGGCACTGTACGTGCTGGCTGAGACATACGACTACGGCAACCTCAAGGACGAGCTCCTTAAGGATCGCATCATATAGTCGGTGACAGTTTTAAGAGTGAAGTGGAAGCTCCTCCCACCTTTTCCCACTTTAGCAGAGCGAATGGTGGAGAGCAGGTCTCCTCCTATCCAGTGTTCGCTCTCCTAAGGAGGAATGAGGTGGGAGGAGCTTCCACTTGGTCTTGCCCTCTCACCGACTATAGTCGGTGTGCGAGACAGAGACTCTCCGCCAAACTACAGATTGAAAGTGAACTATTAACCGGCAACAAGAGACTATCAAGCAGACTCTCGAGACAGGCGCCTGCTCAACCAGAGCATGTGGAGAGGCTACGGGCGCCACAACAAAGTGCTAAGCAGGGTTGGGCAGAAATACTCGAAAATGTATTTGGAAATACAAATACTGGGATACATTAAAATAGTAGCCAAAATACTGATACTAAAATACATCTGTAAAAATGTATCGCGATACGTATCGGAAGTACATTTTAAATAGAGGCAAAAAGTATTTGGAAATACAAATACAGGAATACATTTTAGGGAGGGCAGAAATACAAATACAGAAATACTGATACTGCAATACATTTTTCACATTTGTTAGAGACGCCAACTGAGATGAAGCTTGAAGTGGAAGCTTTTGATCCCGAAATTACTTTCCCGCATACAGGCTTCGCACTTTGCTTTGAAGGTAGTGGTTTCGGACGACGAGGAATCTTCAATGGGCTCAAAAAAACGTTCCATCAAGGACTGACCGCGGTCCCTTCCCTGACATCCTGTCTGCCTGACGAGGAATGCGAAAAGACTTCGACTTCTAAATAAATTCTGTCACCCTGATTCCCATCAAAACATCACCACGCCCTGTCCTATAAGGACGTTTCTGCCAACATTGATCACATGACGTCACGGTGGAATGAACTGGTATTCGTTATCTGTAGGTGTGGCCTTGAACATGAAACTTTACCACGCTGGTGTATCAAAGTGCAATAGGTATTTTCGTTGTAGGTTACATCGTTGAAGATCACGCAGGCAGTGTCATTTGGAATTTTCGAGAATAGTGGACCACCTGAAGCATCCTGGAACACGTGTCTCATCTTCTGTTACGGCTGAAAAAACGATACGATGGCATTCTTGTTGTGAACGTCCTTCCTGCAAACCTTCTACCACCGACGCATGGATTGCAGTCATCAAGTTTCGCCTAGCATCACCCAAACAGAGACCTCGTGGATTGCGACCTGATATTGCCGGCACAGGTGCGAGCTCTCCGAGAAACAGCGCACTCGAGACGAGTAGCAGGTGTACAAAGGCTGGGTCGGCACAACGAGGCCACGTCTGGCCTCCTTCCTGGGTTTCGGATCCCCAGAGCAGTAGGTCACGTTCACGTTTTCTGATGACGTATCCTTGAGCCGTGCAGTATTACGGACGCAGCCGCAGACGCATTCGAATTACGGTGATTTGAATATGTGTGAACGTCACTGCGTGAGTCATCCTACTATTTCAAGTCAACCACCGCCAGGCTCGTGCTGCAACGGACTGGGTGTGACTCAGCTTTGCCGGCGGGTGTATTGTGTACGCTAAGGCAAGAGAGACGGTTAGCACCGGACATTGGATGCCAGCAAACAAGGACTCAAGAAATGCCTACCTAAGGACCTTCGGCAGAGGATGCTGTGACTTCAATCCTGGCACGCCACTTGGTTCGAGTCCCCGACTACGCAACACTTCTCAGAAGAGAGAGGAGGACGCATGGAAAAATAGTTTGGAGAATCGGAAGGAACTTGGTCAGCATAGCAACAATGCCCCAGCATCTCTCAACCCTGATGCCCTAAGAAATAAAAAAAAAAATGCGTTCGGACTTTTTTTTTGTGTGTGTGTGTGGGGGGGGGGGGGGGGGGGGAAGGAGTATTTCTCAAGAAATGTAACGAAATACATTTCATCCTGATTGTATCGCGATACAAAGAAACATTCCAAAATGTATTTCGATACAGGAATACAGATACTGGTGAAAAAAATGTATCGTGATACAGAAATACAGATACGAAATATATTTCTGAAATACTATCGCGATACATTTGTATCGCGATACTGCCCAACCCTGGTGCTAAGAAGGCTCACACGAAGAGTCCAAAAAGGCCGTCGGTGGATCAGCAACGAGAATCCCGGCTATGCTTTCTGGGTGGGAATACAGTCAAGCACGCAAGGCAGCAATCTCCCGCCACCTAAGTTCGTTGAAACAAGTGCGCCGAGCAAGGTCTTTTTGCATCAGTCTGTAAAGCCAACTCCGGCAACTCACCAAGCTGAATGAGGGCACATTGACGGAGTCTGATTCCTCCTTACCAGGAGTAGTCAACACTATGTACAAGAAAAAACAGCGGGAATCCAACATCGTCGTTGGCGATAAAAACGTCGAGTTTCGCTGAGGTATAGGGACGGATGTTTCCATGATTCCAACACATTTACTGGCAAGGCTGGACAAGGTTACAACTCTCCAGAAACCCGACCTGCTCCTTCTTGAAAGAGCGAAGCAGCGGCTGGATATCGGGAGGATCATGCAAGCAACGGTAGCATACAATGAGAAAGTGTCTTGTCGAGCGTCTACGTAACAAATAACTTGAACGAGCTTCTCCTGCACTTGAACCTCTTCGAACTTTGTGGTATCAATCGTCGAATAAGTAGAGCCGGAGAAAAGACATGTTTGGACCCAGTCAACGAGTTCCCAGAAGTATTCGAAGACTCAGGAGAAGAATCCTACGCTTGTAAAATTAAGCTGAAGTCGACTGTGCAGCCCGTGGCAATCACGTCACCAAGAAGTATCTCAGTTTCTTTGTTGAAAGCTGTGGAGCGTCAACTATGAAAGGTCGAAAACTAAGGACTGATGGCCGCTGTCAGTGAGCCTGCGAATTTGTGCTCCCCCATTGTGGTGGTAACGAAAAGGATGGTGACATACGCACCTGTGTGAAATACACCATGTTGAAATGGAGCGTGCAGCGAGTATAGCATTCAATTCCAAGTTTGTTGCCAGTTCTGGCTACTTTGGGACGAGCTAAGTACTTCTCCTTCTGGATGTTAACTTAGGCTTTTATCAATTGAAACTGCACCCCGAATCAACACTGCTCACCACCTTCATCCTTCCATTTAGCCGGCTCAAGTTTAACCGCCTGCCGTTTGGCATCTCCAGTGCTTCATGAAAATTTTCAAAGAATGACTCATCAACCCTTGGGAGAATTCGACGGTATATTGTGTCCCATAAATGATATTCTTGTGTGGGACAAGGTTAATAAAAAGCACGACAGAAGCCTGCGTGAAGTCTTGGGGTGAGTGAAGGAGAAAGCGATCGCGGAAAACCGTGAAAAGTGCGTGTTCTCCCATGAAACATTTAGCTTTCTGGGACGGGATCAACAAAAATGCTGTCATCGCAGGGAAGGAGAAGATAGCGACCATTGTAGATATGCCTACGCCAACAAACTTCGCAGAACTCAAGTGTTTCCTGGGAATGGTGGATTTCATCGCACGGTTCATACCGAACTTATTGGCGATCGAAACAGGACCCTTGAGAGATCTGCTTCACAAGTTTGTTCTTTTCAGTTGGGACAGCGTGCAACAATTTGCTTTTGAACATATTAAGAAGCGCCTTACATCACGTTCAGGGGTCGCGCTCTACTGTCCAACAAAGGAGACAGTCCTGTAGACTGATGCATCACGTTTTGGTTTTGGAGCGGTCCTGATGCAGCGTCAAAACAGTGAAAGCCAGCGAGTTGTCGCCTATGCGTCGAACGCTCTGACAGAAGCATAGAAGTGATATTCTCATAGAGAAAAAGAGGCCCTCGCCACCAGGTCGGCAAGTGAGAAGTTCAATGACTATCTAATCGGCCTAAGTTTTCATATTGGGACTGACTATAAGCCACTCATGCCTCTCTTTATATGGAAATCAGTCGTTGACCTTACACGAAGGCTACGACATCTGCATCTCAGGATTGTGAGCTACGACTACATCATGTAACACGTGCCCGGCAGAGACCCGGTTATTGCTTTGGCCTTGTCTCGTGAACCATTGCAGGGACAAGACAGCTCACGCCTCGCAGTTAAATATAACGGCTTTACTCCGGTTTCCCGTTTGCTTCGACACCCTGCAGGTTAAAAGCTACATGCTAGTCGAGCATGATTACAACAGCCGCTTTGTCGCATCTCGCGGCGACAGGAAGGACACCTTTTTCGTCTAAAACTATTCAAGTTCGGTTGCTTAACGCGGGAATGCCATTTTCATCCTCGGAGGTGCATAAGCCAGTGAGAAAATCAAGGCGTCAGTAACCTTTAGTGCAATGATGCTGTTTCAAGAGCGCAGTTACCATGCTCTAACGAATTGCGCCATCAGCCCGTAGGCCCTTGATGAAAATCAACACATTTCGCACCAGAAGCGAGCCCATTCCATTCCTGCTTCATTCCCGGCAAAAGAAATCTAATTCTATTCCCCATCCATTCCCACGAGCACTGCCGTCATTTCATTCGCATACTATTGCGCGGTCGCGAAAGTATGAAATGGTTCCCGAATCATTCCAGTTCTGGAGTGGCAACTCTGGAACACTGCCTCGAGCAGATGTTTTCCGGGGCATCGCTACTGCTGGTACCCCTAGGACTTGTGTTCGGTGTTGAAGCCTCTGACGAACGCAGCAGCGTCATGTGGGTAAAGTGCGCGCAGGCGGCTCCTCCAGGTGAAGTTCACGACGGTGACAGGCTGCCTTGTAGTGCCGTGTGCAATTACGTGGACGCCACCATGATTTTGCGGCGTTCGGCGAGCAGCCGGGTGGCTAGTACCTTTTGCATTCCAGCCCCAAAGGCTGCGGTGAGGATTTTTCAGTGCAGTATGGTGAGTCAGAGAGTCGGATACCTTCATCCTGAAGTCGAAGTCAAACTTTGTGAGATTCCCGAGACAGCCGTGACAGAAAAAGGACCACAGTTTCGCTTTGATTTGTTTGTGTTTTGCAATAGACTGCGTTTTTAGGTATGTCATCTCAAGCTCCAAGTATGTACAGAGCAATTGCTATGCAGAAGCCGCAGTCAAGATTGCGAAGACTAAGCTCACAAAGTAATTTGATTCCTACAGAGCACTTTTGGCATACAAAGCGACATCTTTGGAGAATGACTTCAGCACTGCCGAGCTGTTGTTCAGCCGGAGACAACGGACATATGTGCCAATATCAGCGGATTTGTTGAGGCCTTCTGTACCAGATGCTGATTAGCTCGAAAACTGTAAAAACAAGGCTGGAAAACGCCAAGCAACCAACTATGGAAAAGGGCATGCCGTAAGGAATCGACAAGAGGTTCAGCCTTCCCAGAAGGTGTGAATCATTGATTTGAAGCGAGCAGTGACACTGCTTAACACAACAAAAACGCCTCACTTCCATTGAATCTGTACTCACCAGGGCATAATTTGCCGCAACGCAAGTTTCTCCTAATTGATCACCGATGAGGTAACATTCATGGGGACCTTATCTCTCTTGGCAGCTTGCCCCGTCTGTCCTAGCGCCCTGTCTGCCAGTCTTGCTAGCCAGTATCACCGTAGCAGTGATAATCCGGGCCAACCTCTCGATCTTGAAGGCCCCGCAGCAAACTGGTAGCGCCACGTGCCGCCGTGTCAGGGATTTAGAGCGACGTTAGGGTTGATCTATGCGGAGAACACACTCCACACTCTTAAAAAAAAGGGTCAGTACAGTCCTCTCTAAAGGGAGGAACGCTCTTGACACATATGTTCCTTCAGAAAGGGAGAAACTTTTGTCCCTGAAGCAGGGGGAGCAAAGTTCCTCCGTCGCCTGCATCTCAATATGGCGGCCATGAATCGAGCAAATCGAGCTGAATAAGGCTTAACGAGAACACTAAGTTTATTGTACGGAGCGAGATGAGCAGCAAATAAGAACGTAACACGAGCTTTCCGCGAACTGTATTTACTTCCGAACGCTTCCCCCTGCAGGTAAAGAAACTTACGCTTCGAAAGCATGCAGTCACTCAGCCTTCTCATCGTTAGCACTGCTATGTTAAACGGAGACAACCGGCAACCAGTTACTTCGCGCACTTAATGCCTTACCTTTGCTATTCCTCGAGCCACAATTCCTTCGTCAACCGCACATCACGGAGGAGTGGTAAACCATTCGCCGGCAAAACCAAAAGCCGCTCTCAAAAACAGCAAATCCGAAGCAGCCTCTTGGCTCATTTCAGCACGGTAACACGAAATTATGGCGTGGCCGCGTAGCGTAAAAGGAGGTGAAATCGTTTGCCACCAGATGGCAGTGTCAAACCGAGTAATCGCAAGTAACAAAGCTAGGTGGCGCGAGGTTCCGCTTAATTCATGTCCTACAAATATAATTTTTATTTTCTCACGGCATCATTGCGCTTCGGGATCTTCGGGAACCTTTATTATACACATGTAGACTCATTGTGCATACTACAAGTATCAGCTGAACATACATTGAGCGCATACACATACATCGCACATACAAAACATCAAAACAACAGCACACTAACCCGATCACTCCTTCCGGGCTCTTCGTTTCCATTTTTTATACTGATCGTTTTGAACGTACGGAATTTCTCGGTGGCTGCCTAAGCAATAAAAAATATTCGCAGCATGTTGATTTTTTGCAGCAATGTCATTCATTGAGGGTATTTTTAATGGCTCAGGGGATGAATCTCTTATTAAAAAGAAAACGCTCGATCATGCCGTAATTATTTGAAAGCCAATAAATCGAGCCGCTCCAATGTGGTTCCAAGCCATGAGTTTGTTTCCCCGCACGGCGCTTCGTAACCAGTATTTCTATTGTAGTGTTTGTTTTTCCATTGTTGCTGTTCGCGCACGGCTGCAATTGCCGTCTTGAATTGATGCTGGAAGTGATGCTTCACGGGCAGAGAAATTGCTTTTCGATCAACTTGAATGCAGTCAAAGTTGCGACTTGCGGTAGGTCTTAAGTGTACGGAGCTACACCGTGGCGAACTCGAAAACCTCTAGCACTCATCCCAGCGCTCCACTTGGAGGTCAGTTTCTCCAGGAACCGTAGTATATTTAAACAGCAAAATAAAGGATAGATTTTTTTTTCGATTTTACCTATTATTCTTTTCAATGCTAAAATTCCGCTGTAAATATACGCAGTTTCCGTCATAATTTCGTACTGTTCGGTCCGTTCCCCAGCGCGCAACGGCTCTCGGGGACCGACAGTCACATCGGCCACTGTACGAAAGGAGCTCACCGTTTAGACCAGCATTCCAACATGACTATCCGCACGTCGATCGATTGCCCTCAAGTGGTCTTAAAATCTTTAATGTAATGTAAAGCGGAATGTCAACCTGCGACACCCCGTCCCCTCCGATCACGGCCCGACCAGCGGCATCAAGACCCGACAGCTTACGTCATCTCATCTTGTTACACCACTAATACACGAACGCACGGTCACATCGGCGATAATTCCAGTCTTCTGTTCACAATGCACAACACTGTCATCACGATGTTGCTGCTATGTTTCTGACACGCAGAATTACAGAACCACGTTGATTGCCGGTTGGCACTCGGCGCGGGAAAACAGAACCGAAGTCAGCACGGAAGGGACCCAGGCAGCGGGCAGCAAAACCTGCCTGTCTTGGACGCAGTTTCTGCGATTTTCATAAGGTCTAAAACGTCGACACAGATCCGCGTGGTTCCACTACTATAGTTACGCGTGGGGTTCTCAAACCGGAGACGGCCAGCTTACCCAGTGTATGTAGCGCTGCTGGCACTGTTCCGGAACTTCGCTGTTTCAAGCGGCTTCGTTTGCTTATTTGATAAAATTAGCGGTAAAAACGTCAATGCAACCGAAATATTCTGCACGTTTGGACTAGAACACGGAATTACAGGCGGCCTTCGCTGCCGCTGAAGCTGTACTAACTCGACAACATTTATTAAAGAACCTGAGGCAACGTGCTCCAAAAAGAAAACCGAAAGAAGATGAGTCGGGAGGGCGAAAGCTTTGTCACGTCTGCCTGGAGAAGGAGAAAAACGTCGCGTTCTTCCCTTCTCCTCGTGTCCGCTTGGGGGCGCGTCAGTAGAAGGGAGGAAGACGCGCCATTGCTACCTTTTTCCTCAATTTTTTTTAGAGTGCACCTCTTGCTCTCACAAAGTCTCGTTTGACGTACATTTTGCTGTTAATATAAATAAACAAGTTAAACGCTTGATTTAACTTACGCATACATAACAATTAATATTGGAAATGTGTAACTAGTTTAGTTACAACCTTTTCCTTTATCCGTGAACGATGTTTAACTTTCCTATATTTCAGGCCCAAAAGAAGCGTTCCGTAGAAGATATCTAAACACGAGCGACGAATCTAAGTAAAACAACAATCGAAAGGAATGTATAGCCTGTTCAAGTTTAGTCAGCATTCGGGTGACGCATATATATATTGTTAATATGCCAGTCCTGTAACATATACGAAAATTACCCCATCGTGCACCTTTATGAGCGGTTAAAACAAGCAAAACGAAATTAATAATGTGTTTGTGCTTTCAAACGTGGCTCTTTTTAATATTTTCATATGCCGGGCAGCTTTTATCGGTCACATGCTTTTCACTTCTCACTATTTCCCCAAAAAATATCGAACGTGTGGGTGATGTGCCGAAAGCGGAACAAGCATCTTCGCACATATGCACTAGCAGAAAATAAAGCATCACGTATTTATTCCAAGCGAGACTATATTATGTGGCCTTCGATTTATTTAGATCGTCTACATCCACAGGCAGTTACTGATCCAGTGTTACTGCGTAGTTCTTGCCGCCTCTCTTGGTCTTCCAGATGACCTTTCTTCGTTTGTCACGTGCATTCCTCACGCTGAAAAGCGCCGACACCGTGTTCGTGCTAACAATGTCCGACAGTGTACATACATTCATGTATCAAGCTGCAAATTTTAGAACTTCTTTAATGCCGTGAATTGTAAAAAAAAAAAACTCGTAACTGACCAATAATTTTGTATCAGTGTCAGAAATGTTCGAATCTAGTACGTACGAAATATTCGTGATATTTGCTCTTATAATCAAGCTCAGGAAGCAAATGCTCTTGTTTCTCTCTGCTTCAACTTGTAAGTGAACACTAGCGCCAGTTCTACCTTTAGCGTGCGTTATAATGGCTTAAAGTTCCCAACACTTTTTGTTCACGTGCCTCAAACACTAAACTTTTTCACACCTTTATAGGTGTAAATGGCCGGTCCCATAACTAACACCTTTATAGGTGAAGCGATACACCTTTGAAGAAATGTGTAAATCTCACAACCGTCAAATATTTTGTAACGTTTCTAACACATATACTAAAAGGTGCGATACTGCAATACATCTTTTTTTATAAAGGTGTAAAACTACAGTACTCCGTCTCGTATAGGTGTGATGACCACAGTACATTTTTTGTGAGGTTGTACAATGTGGCCCGGGTCCCAATAAAAATGACTAAACAAATAACTACGCCAACGAGTCCCCGAAGCAGCACGGTGATACTTCGCCAGTGTCGTGGGAATGTGGGCCGAAGCCCGGCTCCAATATCGGCCGAATGTCCAGTTTTGCAGCACTTCCCGGCATGTGGCAGATATTGGTGTACTGCTAGTATCGGCGGGATATCGTGCCAGTACTGCCCAGATCGGACTGTCGGCCAGGTATCGGTCAGATGTCGCATAGGTCTCTGTATCGGACAGATGTCGCCTATGCACGTGCTTTGTATCGGCGATATCGGCAATATTGGCTTCTTACGGTTACATGGCGCAGCTCGCAAGCGTACATGAACAAACGGAATTGTTTGTAAGCTCTTACAGACGTTAAGCTCTTACAGACGTAATGGCTTCGGGCCCTGAGAGTATAATGCATAAATTAAAGTAACCCACTATCATGACAAAGAGCTTGTTCTCGGCACATTTACTAACGTGTTACTTTCCTGCGGAACTGAAAGGAAATTATTCGGTTGAATTACACCGTTCTCATGCCAAACAAAATTCATAAATCTTAGATCAAGGACCGTAGAGATGAGAGAGTTCTAGTAGATCGTTCCGATGACTCCGACGATACTCGATACTCCGCCACCGCCTTTGCGCATGCATTGTATCGTTATCGGGGGTATCGAAGGTATCGGAACAATATACTAAGACACTCTATTGAGACGAAAGAAGGACTAATCTCAGAAGCATGCTAGCCGTGTACTTACCATTAAATAGCGATATAATCGAATCCGTGATAGATGCATCACCCAACTTGGACATTACGGAGCAAAGCAAACAGCAAAGTCGAGACAGAAGGTCTCCCACATTCAACAAAGGTCTTGCTGACGCCGATGAGCCGTTCTTTGTCGAGCACGTCCTATAAACAGCACAATATTTCTATGGACTCCGACGAAGAAATCGGCCATTACCGAAAAGTCGTCATGGAAGTATTCCGGCAGTTCACGACGAGAAACCATGGCCGCGACTGCAACGCACGGAAATCAGACCACAAGGTTGTTTTCGTAGATCGTTTTCACCGTCCCGCAACGCTCTGCGCAACTCGCTACGATACCCGGAACTCTGCATTCAAGGCCATCGGCACGCAGTCGCAGTAGCGGCTTCTTCGTTTCTGAGGGCTTAGCGGGAAGGAAACGCGGTCTACGAAAACTCCCTTCTGAAACGCGCATTTCGGAAACCGCGGACATACGTGGCCTCCTATCCATCACCACCACTTGGCATACGGAAAAGACTATGGCACCAGTGAGCCCATCAGCGCGTCAAAGCGTGTCACGTGACAAATTTTCATCCCAGCGTTTTTGACCTACGAAGAGCGGTCACGTGTTTCGTTACACCCCTCTGATTTGCTAGAAGCGGTAGTTGCGCTTGCTCACAGCCGCACGAAGACACAAACGAAGGTGGGGCGACACGCCTTCTCGAGCTAAAAAAAGGCAGATTCCGTTTTTCTTATGTTTTTCTACCTCGGTATTGAGCTGGTTAAGAAATGCCAATATCTTGGCAACAGAGCCGATTCAAAAACGATACTTCCAACAATCAACGATACTTCCAACAATCAACGAAAACGGCGGTAGGTACGTTATGTCAGGATGGCGTCGGCACGACCCATCCCATACTTCACAGATATCGGCTGGATCAAAACGGCATAGGGAAAATCTTACCGATTTGGCGCTAATATCGGCGCAATACTGTGTGCTGCGGCTGTATACATACCTGTTTTCTGGCAGAAAGGATGTCCAATATGTGATGATCTCTTCCAGGTGAGAGATCCGCCAGTGGCAGTTACGACAGAAAAGAGCCCGGCTGTGTGAACGACGTCTTGCGCTGAGGAGCGCTGTTTGATACGCATATTTGCCACAGAAACGCTGCCGTGAAAGTTTTGTGGGGTGCTGAAGGTTTAACTTTTATGATCGCTGAGCCTTAAGCACAGCAAAGGAACGCTATTAAATGTGATATAGCACTAATTTATTATATACGTATCAATCTGATACCCCCATGACAAACTTTGGCTAACACGATAAAAACAGAGAAATAAGCAATCATACGTATATTCGATAGTGTTGCCAATACACCATTTTTACACGGTCTGCGTAAAAGGTGAAGAAGACGTACACTCTTTTCACTCGATTTCGCTACATTCAGGGTGTAGGAAAGGTGTAGGAGGGGTGTAAAGGGCCATTATACCCTTGTTACACATATAAATATTAAAAATGGCGTGTAAAATGTTGTAAGAGGGGTTAACAGGTGTTTTTTTTTTTTTCTCTGGAAATTACACCCTCTTTACACGAATATTTGCGGGACCGGACGTGACGTGGCACACCTAGATCTCCGACTGTGAATTAACACAAGACTGCTCAATATTTGGCACATCGGTAGTTTAGCCCCATGTTGCAGTTAATGAAACTGTTCAAATTGCGAGCTGAAGACCTACTTTTCCTGAAAGTTCCTTGAAAATATTAGGCGCTGGAGAAAATCAGCCATCTGCGTTAGGTCCTTCTTCGGAGCTCTTTTTGTTCACGTTACGCCCATGAGATGCACGGCGAAAGAGCCCATGCTCGCACCTTATATCGCCACTCCACCGTCTCCTTCCGCAATATAGAGTCCGTCTGCTATGGTCAGCGTCACCGTGGAAACGACGCGTCTTCTGCATAGAGGAATGCGCGAACCCAGCGTCTGAAGCCAGTAACCGGAGACGCCAGGTTCCGAGTGTTGTCTGCTGACGTCAACGCGTCAACGGTAGCCAAAGTCGGACGCGCCGTTTTGGAGGTCGACGCTGAGGGCGGAATGCGGTCGCCTGGTGAACCCTTGCGGTTCCCACGAGGCTTGGTTCACGCTCGGGCATGGCATTATATTAAAGTTACGCCGAGAGGAGCGAGGGGTGATTGCGCGCAGCGCGGTCGACTTGAGCCTAGCTTGGACCCCAAGCTAGCGTCGCCGCCTTGATAGCAGACGGCATTCGGAAGATGGCGCGTTTGTGGGTGGCTTTAGACGCCGCATTTGTCTCTACACCGAGAGCAACTATCTACGCCGAGCAAATGTTTCAAAATGCCTATCTGACGCATCGAAACGCAAGCAGGGCACAGCAATGAAAGGGTAACATAGAAGCCATAGGTAACATAGCCATTCGCGCGCCGTCATTAGTTGAGGTCGTGGGAAAACGAAACCAGGGAGGCTCGTTTGGGGGGTAACTTTAGAGTGCGGAAGGAGACGGTGGTGTGGCGACATCAAGTGCGTACTTCGGCTTTTCTACCGTGCTTTTCATTGGGCGGAACGTGAACAAGAGAAAAATCAAAATAAAGACTTAACGTGGGTGACTGAATTTTTCTAGAACCCTATATTTTGACAAACATTAAACGAAAAGCACGAGTTTTGGGCTCTCCGACGGTTGGTTTTGTTCCCCCAGAACACGGGGTTGAAGTATCTAACTGCCAAACTTCTTATATCAGTCTTCGTGCGTGTGCGTTTTCTAAATCTCTCTATCTTCTTGCCATTCAAAATTTTCCTTCTCATCTTTCCAAGATATTTGTTATTCTCTTCTCCTTCACGAGGCAGGAAACCAGGCACTTCGACGCATGTTAATATCCTTTTTTTTATATCACATTTTGGAGGAATCGGATATCTGAGCATGTACGCGAGAAGCACAATGATTTGTGCCAACATATTTCTTTTTTCTTGCAGTTTATGCTTCTGAAATCCCCAATATATTAAGGTAAAACAAAACATGATATTAGTTTTCCAGAATTTGAGTATTCTGACACTAAACTATGGCACTGCACTGGCCCGGGCCAGCCCGAAGCCCCCTGCGGGCCGGGCTCGGGCCGGGTAGTACGGTCTTTCTCGGGCACGGGCCGAGTTCGAGCTTGAACAAATCATTTTTTCGGGCCGTGTCTGAGCGGTCATGTGCCACAAATTCGAAATCGTTAATAACAAGAAGTGTGCTCCTTGATCTTTTAGCTTCAATGTAAACAAGCCAGTAAAGTGAAAAATCTTTGCGGCGCCGTACAAAAAAAAAAAAAGTCTTGCATTTGGAAAACTTTCTAATATGTAGAAGAAAACGTATGGACTCCACCAGCATAGTGGGAGAGTGCGCGCTTTATGCTTCGAGAGCTTTTATGTTAAAGCCTGCAAACGTTTTCGGGCTTATGTTCATAATCTGTAAAACTCGGGCCCGGCTCAGGCGCATATTTAAACAAAAAATTGCCGGCCTCGGCAGGGCCCGGGCTGTGTATCTAGCGGGCCGGGTCGGGCCGGGCCTAAGGAATTCCGGCCCGTGCAGTGCTCTACACTAAACTGCCAAAGAAATACCAGAGTCAGGCTTCACTACTTCGTTTTAGGTTGTCGCCTAGCTCCTTTGGGCCAGTGTTCTCTAAGAAATGGCAGATATAGGCCCGTCATCTAGCTGTTCTCTTTTCACACTTCAGCTTTGAGCCTACATTCTTATACAAGTGCGTGAATTAGGCTTCCCTGCGGTTTCTTCGGTTGATACGCGGCATCTATGGCTCATCTGTGCAACTTTGATGATTATGTAGCGAATCGGTGAAGGGCCATAGGAAAGCGTAACTAAAGTACTTTGGCACTAACTGACGCCTAGGAGCAGTTAGGCCCATATTACTGCACAATGAGGGCCACGTTAGGCGGTGTCCTAGTTTAAAAAGTGACCCGCTCATTCCCTTCGTTCCGTAATACTGCATTTTCTTTTGCAGGGACGCTGCCTAATAAGACGATTTTATGTACTTTTGGGGCTCGATTCAACACGTCTGCAGCGCGGCCCAAGGACGGTCTCTGCGACATCATTTTCTGGGACTTCTTCTACGACTCTGATAGGGGCACCTTTCTCAACCGCAACTCGGTCGGGTTGAAGTGGTTTCTGGAATTCGCCCGGAACCACAACGGAACCACCCAATTCGGAATAGGAATTGACCACCGGTACTATTCTCGCTTGACGTGCATACCAGGGACATTCGTGGGTGCAGGTTTCTGGCCAGCAGAGGTTTAACCCGTTGTTTCTAAGAAGAATGAAAATCAGTGTTAACCCACGTTGAGATGGTGTGTTGTAAATGTCTCGTCGTCAATGAAATCGCACACCAAAGGACCAACGAACTATTTTTAACGTCAAGCGTTCTTTGGACAGGTTCTCCGTATTTCGTGAAGCCGCATTTCATGAAGCCGTGACATGTACCATCCCATAATGCAACTCGCGCAGTGTTTCTTTATGGGTCATCACAAACCTACCCATACAAAAATGGTTTATGGTCGTCTATGGAAAATTATATGGCAGGCTATCACCCCCTATGGCCCTCTATTGTCGGCCATAGAAATCCATAAAGACAGCTATAGCCAGCTATCGAAAAATCTATGGCCCTGAGTCTAAAAACTGGGAACCATTAAAATTTCTTTAGCCGCCTATAGAAAATTATATTGCCCCATTTCTAAGGACTTCGAACCAATAAACGTTCTTTAACCGCTTATAGACAATTCTTTGGCCCCGTGTCTAAAGACTGGAAACCAATAAATCGTCTTTACCCGTCTAAAAAACAATTATTGCCCCGAGTCTAAAGACTAAGAACCAATAAATTTTATTTCCACGCCTATAGAAAATTCCTACCGGCACTTACTTTTTTTAAGTAAAAACGGTCAAATTAAAGCAATACTAAGTTTCTGTAATACCGGTGACAAACCATGACCCAAGATATCTTCTCTGCTGTTGCAGCGAGTCGTGAAAACCAGTAATATTGTTTGTTTGAAAAATTCATTGAAATACTTGTGCACCAATAAAATTAATTATTACCCCCCAAAAGTGAAAATAAAATACACTGCGCCGAACACTGCAATCAAGCAATAGCTTGATTGCAATCTTCAGCACCAGTGTACTGCATGTCATTACTGCATTGTCAACGTCATTCATCAAACTTACTAAGAATATAAGTATTACATTTTAGTTAATTAGCCTAATGATCTATATTTGCTTTTTTCAGGGTGTTGAATTAAGTGATGGGGCCAATCCCAAGAAACAATTCAAATAATGTATTGAGTACGAGTAATATTTGCTCCGCCTCTCCGTGTCGGATTCAACAATAAGACTGCCGTATTTAAAGGTAGTGGGAACTTGGCTTACGTAAAGTGGGGTGGGGGTCCGGTGTCGCTGCGTTGTTGTTGTGTGGCAATTCTGCTTTCATTGTTTGTGTGTTCAGTGATGTATGTGCATCGACCGTGTAGCGTTCAAAAGTCGGGAGAACTTTAAAATAACTTTTTTTTTACAGTGTGCTGGCAAAAGAGGGCCGTAGGAGAACCCATAGAACCTTTTTTAGCCGACCATATAAAGGGCTAAAGACACTAAAGGAAAAGCCACTAGGCACCTTTAGCATACTGGCTATAGAGAGTCAGCAATAAGAAAAGCTAAAGAGCGCTATGGCTGGACAGTGATAGGGCCCTAGACAAAGCTAAAGAGGCCTATAAAGACGACCATAAAAATGCTAAAGAGAGCCATAGAAAATTCTTTAGCTAATTGGGCCAAATAGCTAAAGCCGACCATGCAAAGAATTTTCCATAGGACATTTTTGTGTGGGGTATACGCACCAATTCTTATTTTAGTTTCTCTAAATACTGGTGTTTAAAATGTACGAAGTCTCAGGTCTCTTTTTAGATCAAAGAATAAACTAGTAGAGGGACCACAAAGAAACTCCATGGGCGTCAAACTTTCCCAACTGACAGCCTTATAAAGCTCTCAGGTTTCACCAGCTTCAATAGTGACAGATGGGCCATTTGGTACATACTTAGTTTCGACAGAATGCGCCACAAGACAAGGACAGAGCAAGTAAAACAACACGAAGCGCTACTTTCAACTGAAGTTTTATTGAAACAACACACTATTTCTATACCCAATCGGGCTTCAGAAGCAAGAATTCAAATTCCTTGTCAGTTAGATGCTCTGACGGGGCACTAAGGCATTTGTCATCCCCCTGCATTCTAATGTTAAAGGACTCGAACATCTCTCTCGAGATTTTACTTTTCAGCTTTCCCAGCACCAGGTTTTGACACTAATCCGGCGCTGAGGGAAGTATTCACACGAGAGATAAATCCAGGGGGTTTTTCCTCGGCGTATGCATCACGCCACAAAAGCGCCCGGCACTTCCGATGCGGCGTGTTGACACTAGCTCCGCGGGGGAGGAAGAAAACCATGCTTTAAAGGCGCAACCAGTTTCGTTTTGGCTGCGGATAAGTTTGTTTTTCACGGTAGTTGGTCGCTAAACGCTTTGGTGTTCATTGTGGAAAACTTTAAATTCGCCTGGGGTGGTGTAAAGGCTGGAAACCGCTGAACTTGACTGCAAACGCTGGCCATACAAAAATGTCCTATGGTCGGCTATAGGAATTTCTTTGCATGGTCGGCTTCAGCTCTTTGGCCCAATGCGCTAAAAATTTTCTATGGCTGTATTTATCATTTTTTATGGTCGTCTTAATAGGCCTCTTCAGCTTTGTCTATGGCCCTATCACTGCCCAGCCATAGCGCTCCTTAGCTTTTCTAATGGCTGGCTCTCTATAGCCAGCGTGCTATAGCTGCCTATGGCTTTTCCTTTGGTGTCTTTAGTCATTTATATGGTCTGCTAAAGAAGGCTGTATGGGTTTTCCTATGGCTCTCTTTAGCCAGCACACTCTAAAAAAATAATTTATTTTAAAGTTCCCCCGACCGTGAACGCTACATGGTAGATACACATACATCACTCAACACACATAACACAAGCAGAACGCCCACATACAACATCAACAACGGAGCGACACCGGACCCCCACCCTTCTCTACGAACGCCAAGTTTGGACTATCTCTATATATGGCAGTCTTATTTTTGAATCCGACTTGGCCGGTGACTGCCGTCATTTGTCGCATAAACACGGAGAGCCGGAGGAAATATTACTCGTACTTAATACATTATTTGAAATGTCTCTTGGGATTGCCTTCATCACTTAATTCAACACCATGAAAAAAGCAAATGTAGATCATTAGAATAATTAACTAAAATTTAATAATTATACTTTCAATAAGTTTGATGAATCATGTTGACAATGCAGTGATGAATTGCAGTGCACTGGTGCTGAAGATTGCCACCAAGCTATTGCTTGATTGCAGTGTTCGGTGCCAGTGTAATCTATTTTCAGTTTTGGGGGTAATAATTAATTTTAATTGTTGCACGAGTGTTTCAATGGATTTTTCAAACAAACAATATTACTTGTTTTCACGACTCGTTGCAAAGGCAGAGAACATAACTTGGGTCATGCTTCGCCACCGGTATTACAGAAATTTAGTATTGCTTTAATGTTCTAACCTGGACCGTTTTTCCCATGAAAAGTAAGTGCCGGTAGTGATTTTCCATGGGCGTGTAAAGAAAATGTATTGGTCCCTAGTCTTTAGATTTGGGGCTATAAATTCTTCTATTGATGGGTAAAGACAATTTATTGGTTCCCAGTCTTTAGGCTCGGGGACATAGAATTTTCTATAGGCAGGGTAAGGAACATTTGATGGTTCGCAGTCTTTAGACACAGGGCCATATAATTTTCTATAGGCGGATAAAGAAATTTTGATGGTTTTCAGTCTTAGAATCAGGTTCATAAAAGTTTCTATAGGCGGGTAAAGACATTTTTTCCCGGTCTTTACACTTGTGGCCATAGAGTTTTCTATAGGCGGGTAAAGAAAATTTATTGGTTCCCAGTCTTTAGACGCAGGGCCATAGATTTTTCTATAGCTGGCTGTAGTTGTATTTATGGAATTCTTTGGCCAACCACAGAGGGCCGTATGGGGCGATAGCCTGCCATATAATTTTCCATAGACGACCATAGACCATTTTTGTATGGGGATTTATCCCTCCGTCCGCGCGGACCCTGCCGGTGTAAAAAACGGTTAAAGGCCTGACCACACTTGCGGCAATGCGCCGCCGGTCGGCGCCTCTGGGCGGCGCCGCCGTCCGGCATCTGGCCTCGCTTTTAAGGGCGTTATAGTCACGTGACAGCACTGACTCCCGCGTTCTCGAGGACGCGCGCGAGCCTCCGTCGGATTTCCCCCCTCTTTCGTTGTCTGCTCTTCGTCAGATTCTTCCATTTCGGCTCTCATCTTTCGCATATATCAGCATCCAAACCGCACTCGCTGCCTACATAATAGGTGTCCATGATCATCTGGTGATCAACGGGAATGTGATCATTGTAGCCTGCTCGTTGATCTTGCGGCTTCGGCGCGCTCTGAAGGGAAGGAGGCGCAGGTTTCGGGTCCGGCCGAGTTGGTGCTACCGAAACACCGAGAAACAGGTTAGTGTCTTTCTGTTCCGGCTGCACGCAGGAGATGAAGGCTACTTTCAAGAGTGTCACCGAATTAACACGACAACCGTCACACCGCCGGCGATATGCGACCAGTGCCACGGAGAAACTCGCCTGTTATTCCGAATTCATCTTCGATAATTCCCCAGCGGTTGTTGTTAGCGTCCTTATCTAGGTAGTCTGGCTGCTTATAAATTGCCATAAAAAAAAAGAAAGACGTTTACAATCCGCTGTAACGCCGAATTAGAGCGCAGCTCTTGAGGAGGAGCAGGGGAAGGAGCGGAGAGGAGGCTATGCCCCTCATCCTCTCCTGCTCGCATCCCCTTTAGGAAATTTGTTTCCGCTAAACTTAGCGGGGAATTTTTTCCGCTAAATTTAGCGGGGAATTTTTTCCGCTAGATTTAGCGGGGAAATTTTTCCGCTAAATTTAGGAGGAAAATTCACCTGTCATTCACCACGCGGTTACGCCGACGCCGACGCCGACGCCGACGCCGACGGCAGTGTTTCGAGGACCAGTTCCGTTGGGAAAGGCATTGGGGGAAGTAGGGATAGCAGACGAAACGAAACAACGCTACGCTCCATCGCAACGTGAAAGCCGCGCGAAGAAGCGGCTTGCACTTTGCCATGGCATCGCAACGTCACTATCTACGCCACCTCCCATTGGCTTCTTTCTTCTGAGGCAAGAAACGGCGAGCCCTCAACAGTGCACGGGCAGGGGCCCTAATCTGGACACTTGGCGGAAAAGTCGGCGAGAAATCTGGCGGCTATGATTGGCCGGCGCCAAGGTCAAGTGCGGCGTCGGCCAATCACGGGCGCCACATTTCTCGCCGGCTTTCTCGCCAAATGTCCAGATTAGGGCCCCAGGTTGCCATGACTGCGGCGAGCGGCGATCCGCTGAGGGCGAAAACTAGTTTTGGCCTTCAGCCCGCGGCGGCCAGCGGCGTGCAGGGAAGACTCCACGATGCTAGTGAGGTCGGGCCTTTAGTCAAGTGCTCCCGAACCGTTTGAGACCGACAATTTCGCTATTGGGGTCGTCACTGCCTTTTAAGCTAATAAACAAAATAATCATGTCGTGCACAAATAGTGCACGAGCGCATTGGGTAGTGCAAACCAATCTCTAAATTTTATTTGAAATCCGGTGTTAGAGCCCGAACCGGCTTCCTAAATGTCAAAAAAGCGCGAAAATATAAAACAATATATATCCATTTTACTTAAAGGTCTTACACCGGGTGTTTAAGTGAAGGTTTTCAAAAATCACTAAACTAGGGTGATTGAGCAAAAAGGGAACTCTTTTCGGAAATATCTGCTAGCCGCGACGGACGTCAAAGATTGTAAAAACAGTCGAATTAGCTAGACATGATATGTTTAAAAGTTTAATCTATAAAATAAGCATATGGTCTTAATAAGGAAGTTGCAAAGCATCATCGAATACTCCTAAATAAACTCATTTTAGAAATATTAAGGCAAGTGCACCGTTTTATAGCGTTCCCCAAACAAAATCCCTTTGGACGCGTTTTTAGGTTTCCACTTCTTACCAGAGCTTGTCTTTGCGCCCGCAGTCCTGCCCCCTGACGGCCGAGGCGCAAAGCCACCGCCTCGCCTCATTCGTAAGATGAAGGGAAGTATGGCGCACGTGGCGTTGCACATCTCGGCCACTGGGGGTCATGACTGTGGGCATAAAGATAGGCTCCAATAGAAAACCTAGTCCCAAAAACCCGTCCAAATTGAGCGTTTTTTTTTTTTTTTTGGTAACGTCCTATAATGTTACATCTGGCTTACCACATCTTTTCGAAATGAGTTGATTCAGTGGTTTTTGATTATGCTTATCGAGATTCTTTCGAAGACCATGTTTATTTTCAATAATTAAATCACGTTATTACAAATAATTTGACTATTTATTAATCAGTATTTTTTTTTATTCCACGACGTCCACAAGAAAATAGTTTCATTTTTTTCCTTCCAACCATCTGTTTATAAGAGATTTCTTAAACCTTTCGCTAAAACACCCGGTATCTAGCAAATAGATTGATGTCTTTAGATAACTTGTAAACGAGTGCACGAGTTGCTTTGCTTGAGGTTGGTTCTGCGGATCTACTGCAGGTATTACCGCTTTAATTAGCTGCTATATTCTTTAAAGACTTTCATCCGTATTCTTTGGTAATTGAGAGTGGTGCTCTTGAAGTGGCAATTGAATCAAGTATTATTGAACCAGAGCTTATGCATATGTGCTATTTCTCCCAGCAATGCCCTTGGAGCATACAACGACCTCAACAAAGCCGATGGTATAAGCACATTTACAGACTTCTGGAAAAATAACATCTGGCATTACGGACTACTCAAGTTTCAAGTGCACGAAAATCTCGTAACTCAAAGTACCGTCCAGGACTACGGTAAACTTTTCAAGGTAACGCACAGCCTGCCTCCTTTGTGCGAAAACGCCGGTTAGTGGATCACTCATATTCGGATCTGAAATATACCAAATAATAAGAATGTACTATAAATGCGTGTTTCATATCTTAAGGTTACCTCGATGAATGCTCGGTTCTAGCTGCTGAAAATGACTCAGAAATTAAATCCGTATCACAAAGCTGGATATATTTACACCGTGAAAATGTGGCATGTTAGGAAAGTATCACAATAGCGCATTCCGAAAATCCGCAGTGCCTCTAAGCGCCTTTTTGACACAGTACAGCAATTTTATGTACGGCCCTTGAAATGGCAAAGTAATAAATAAACGGAGCGAATAATGATGTTGATTATTTGCGATTTCAGAACGCCAAAAATTCGGTTCAAAAACAAAGCAGGGTACTATCGTCTTTGTGATGTGCTCGCTTTGTTTTCTTTAGTCCTGAACTCGCAGTGATCATAGATAATGAAATAAGCCACTTCCAGGATTTACGGAGCCTGCGAGCTTACCCGAGAGTACATCGGAACGGCCGCACAATTCCCCGCGCAATGTGCTCCAATGTGCGGTTGTCGAAAGGCATTGTGGGATTTTCGGGAAACGCCTACACTCCACGACAACGTTACTCGGCATTTCCGCGGAGAGGAGGAGAGCCCGCGCACAGCTTTATTCAGCTCTCAATATGGAAGAGGGAATGCGAGCCTGTACCTTCCACTGCATTACCAAGAAATGTCGCAGGAGTAGAGTGGAAACAGGCACCCAGCAAAAAGAGTTGCCGTTCTTCCTTTCCAAAATTAGCCAGGCGCTAACTAATAGGGGGTTTTAGTAGACCGTGTTTCCCACTCCGCTAGCCCTCCGCTACGAAGAAACCGCCACTGCGCCTGCGTGCCGATGGCCTTGGCTGTAGAGTTCCGGGTAGAGGAGGGGCTTAGCGGAGGGGGAAACACGGTCTACTAAAACTACAAAAGAAACAATGCATAAAATTTTCGTTTGGAACCGGTCTTGATGTCACTGGTAGGAATCTCAACAGAGCGCCACCGAAACATCTCCTCAGCAATGTGAGGGACGATGCTCCCAATGCCTACCTCTACACCCTTTGGCTTCGCCCCTAAATCAAGGAAATTAATCTTGGCTGCCTTCAGAGGTAGTTATAAGTTCTGTGCCTCAGAGGCTTTGTTAAGCTGGTTTTGTCGTTCCCGTTGCGGTACTGCTGAATACGGGAAAATACTGTCGACCCTTCGGTTACATGGCAGCGCGCTCCCCTTGACTTATGTGCAGTGGTCTTCTAAAACTACGCAAGTTTTCGTCAATTGGAGCGGTCAAGCGTGACTTAAAAACGACTATACGTCATTGCTAAATGCGAGCACTTCTTCCGTCTGCCGCCCTTGGAATGCGAACACAAGGAAAATGTCACTGAGCCGTCTGCGCTCTCTTTTATTTCCTTATAAACACCACATTGCAATTATGACAGCGCTAATTGCAAGCCCCCAAGTAAACACAAACAACCTGTTAGCTCATTGCTAATGTGCCTAATACTATCACAATCAGAATGAATGTGAGCACCGCTCTGTGTCGCCCGCGGTAGTATCAGCGCCCCTGTTTATTGCTCCGTGAATTAGAAGTTAAGGCGCTTTGCGCACGAGACATTCACCCGTATTCATCAGTCGCGAGTTGCGCCAGTTTAACCACTGATTAGCGACGTCATCGACTAAAATTATCACGTGGCGAGTAATAGTCACCGCTAAGTGAGCGCTTGGTATTCACCGGTCATGTTTAGGGCCTAGTCGCAACGCGCGATTGAGAAGTCGACTAACAAATCTTAGTCATGGGCTAGGGCTAGCTTAGCCGGTGTTCAGCGGGTGACTACCGGCTCAACGCCATGGCCGACTAGTATCACCGCTGACCGCCAGCGCTAAGGAAGCACTCACTGTCTCGGAACGCTGGGAGACGCATATATAAAAAAATGGTGGAGCAAATATTGTGTAAATAACCAAGTTCAACGGTCAGAATTACCACTAAAGAGATCTCAGCGGGGCGCTGGACGACGAGTCAGAACTCATTTACGAGCGCTTCCATATTTGTTTATGTCGCTGGCAATGCAACTACCGTGTTTCTCGCTAGCGTTTTTTTATTTATTTCTTGTTAAACTTTCTTTTGGACAAGTAGTGTCTTGTTGTAACTTTCTTTTCTGGTAAATATTTAAATATCAGTTTATACCATAAAATACCAATTACAAAGCGGCGTAAAAAGGGGTGCGGAAACGAAATTACAGTGCTCATTTTTTAGCTTTCATCCGTTGCATGTTGCAGCATAACCTCAAAAATACCAGTCTTTCGATGAAAGGTACAAGAAAAATAACTTTATAGCTAATTAAACGATCTTTCAATGTGCAACTTGTGGTTGCATGCGGAGCCTATCTGGGAGATTATCTAGCAACGTTGGGAAACATGCTACGTAATCATGACGTAGCAAGATCCATCGGAGCAGCGCCGCTCTTTTAATTCAACATTTTCCTACATAGCTTTCCACCTCAACCCACAAATCGCGCATTGTACCAAACAGTTCAAGAAGACAGACCCTCATTTGTACACATGGACACAGCCATTCTCCTCCTAGAAGATTAGCCCGTCGTACGAAATTTGAACAAAAGATACTTTTCGCACTTCGTTCTACCCTAAGCTGACAGTGCTGTGGAAGCTACGTGCTCCTTGGGCCAGCCACACACTCGGTACCCCACGGAAACTTTGAACGGCTCGGTTGTAACGCGTTGACGCTATTGACACCACCACAACGCTGACAACGCCACCAACGGCAAAGCTCATAACCACACCAGCCTTGCTACGTCACGAATGCGGGGAGTCTTTTTGTTTCTGTTTTTGTTTGCGCCGGATATCCCATGACGCATCGCGCTCTCCGTTCGCTTCTCTTCGAGCGGATGCTTGAGTGCACCGTTTGGAACGAAACATATAGCATGTCCTTCAAAATACTAACGTGCGATTATCATTTACGGTTATTATGCCTCATTCCTGACTCATTTCCGAACGAAATTTGAATATTTCAATTTTCGTTTCCGTACTCCTTTATGTACACGTATGCGTGGCTTATCTTTTTATGTCATTTCCGCTTATTAGTTCTGACTAGAGAGTCACCCGCTCGCTTCGCGCTCGCGAATACCGCAGAACTGGTCGGTATTTAGTCGCTGATATTTTCTCTTAGTTCGCGACTACTTAGACGCGATACTAACTTTAAAACAGCGCTAGTTAGTCACGACTGGTGAATACGGCTGAGTACGTCTCCAGCATTCGTTGCACCGCTCTGCATTTCCGAATCGTCTGCTAGCGAAGAACGGTTGGTGGAACCACAAAACTGTTCACCAGTGAACAAGAAGTTTTTCGCTAGGAATATGCGGCTTGCGAAAATAGCTTATCAGCGGTTTCGGAACAATCTACTAAGGCTGCCTAATACTCATTTCGTGTGAGTTTAGCGAAAGCGAAGGATCGCAAACCCGCACTCGTGAGAAGTTAGCGCAATTTAAGCGCAGCTCATATTACGCTCCCTGGAACCGTAAAAGTAACATGACACAGCATTAATCCATCACAAACTTTCCCGCAGTAACTTCGGCGTCACTCCGAGTCTTTATTGTACGATAACCAATCAACCACTTGAAGGTCGAACGAATATTACAATGTTTGCTCCGTCAGGCAAGGTAAAATGGCGAGAGTGCGTATGAAAGATTGACCTTCGTAAGTGATGACGCGACAACATGGCGCTCCGCTGCAAACAAATCGTTGCTCTGCTGGCTGGAAGAAGTCTGCCGGGTGGGAGCGAGGGGCTGCACAGAGCTGCGATGAAGACGACCCGTCTGCTCGTCTCGACTCCAACCTCAGTGACCTGCGCGGTGGCGAAGATTTTCATCGCGACACAGGCGCTGCCCGCAGTGGGTGTGCTGAAAGGTCACGTAGTTTCTTTATCTGTTTACGCATGTTTCTGTAACTACATAAATTGCGCACGTTTCGCCCGTTAATTGAGCCGTGCGCCTCAATTCCTCGATGAAAATTTAAGAAATACTTCGGGACCGCCAGGGACGCTGCTGTCGGAAATCAACGGGGGTCACGTGACACTCCAGTGACGCCACCTCATTACGTCACGCATCTCTACCAGTCAGGGCCACGTGACCTTCTATTTCTTCGGGTTTCGTCGAGTGGCGTTATTTGGGTTCGTCGATCGTCAAGCTGACCGCTCCGCGAACGCGTAGACTCGGCTGCGGCGAACCGGCGTTTGCGGGTGGTTCACAGTTCGTTGCCGGCGAGCACTGACTCTATGTCTATTTGCTGGATCGCGTTTGACCAGCTCCGCCTATGGACAGCGCAATGGCGGCAGGCTGCCCTAAAATAGCCGTGGATCTACTACACTGTACCGAGGGCGATAATTTGCGGTTGATCTGAGTTCTTTGGCAAAGCAGATTCTTGAAACAAAATGTTTAGCTGGGCTTGTTGGTTCATGACTGAAACCCGGCCTGAACAGGAGCCCCATCTTTGAGAACCCAGCGAACGTTCTACGAAAGCGCAGCGCTAGGGGAATGTGGCGCAGCTCGCATCGAAAGCAGACGCGGTACCAGGGTTGGGCAGTATCGCGAAACAAATGTATCGCGATAGTATTTCAGAAATACATTTTGTATCTGTATTTCTGTATCGCGATACATTTTTTTCACCAGTATCTGTATTCCTGTATCGAAATACATTTTGAATGTTCCTTTGTATCGCGATACAATCAGGGCGAAATGTATTTCGTTACATTTCTTGAGAAATACCTCCCCCCCCCCAAAAAAAAAAAAAAATACAAATTCGAACGTTTTTTTTTTTTAACTTTTGAGGGCATTAGGGTTTAGGATGAAGCATTGTTAACATGCTGACCTAAGCTCCTTCCGATTCCCCAAACTATTTTTCTATGCGTCCTCTCCTCTCTTCTGAGAACTGTTGAGTAGTCGGGGACTCGATCCAGGTGGCGTGCCAGGAGTGGAGTCACAGCATCTTGTGCCGCAGGTCCTTAGGTAGGGGTTTCTTGAGTCATTGTTTGCTGGCATCCAAAGCCTATTGCTAACCGTCCGTCTTACCTTAGCGTACACAGTACACCCAGCCCGCAAAGGTGAGTCACAGTCCGTAGCAGCACGAGCCTGGCGGTGGTTGACTTGAAATAGTAGATTGACTCACGCAGTGAAGTTCGACCAACACATATTCGAATGCGTCTGCGGCTGCGCCCATAATATTGCACGGCTCAAGGGTGCGTCTTCAGCCGACGTGAAAGTGACCCGCTGCTCTGGTGATCCGAAACCCAGGAAAGACGTCAGATGTGGCCTCGCTGTGCCGATCCAGACTTCGTAGACCTGCGACTCGTCTCGAGCGCGCTGTTTCTCGGAGAGCTCGCACCTCTGCGGCAATATCAGGTCGCAATCCACGAGGTCTTTATTTGGAGTATGCAAGACGAAACTTGAGGACTGCAATCTATGCGTCGGTGGCGGAGGGTCAGCAGGAAATACCTTCACAACAGGGATGCCACCGTATCGTTTTTTCAACCGTAACAAAAGGTAAGACATGTGTTCCAGGATGCATCAGGTGGTACACTATTATCGAAAATTGAAAATGACACTGCCTGCACGATCTTCAACGAGGTAATCTACAACGAAAGTACATATTGTCCTTTCATACAGCAGCGTGGTAAACTTTCATGTTCAAGGCCACACCTACAGATAAAGAATACCAGTTCATTCCACCGTGACGTTAAAGATAAATGTTGGCAGCGGCGTCCTTATTGGACAGGGGCGCCGTGACGTTTTGATGGGACTTAGGAGGATCATACAATTTATTTATAGGTTGAAGTCTTTTCGCATCCCTCGTCAGACGGACAAGGTGTCAGGGAAGCGACCGCAGTCAGTCCTTGATGGAACGTTTTTTTGAGCCCATTGAAGCCTCCTCGTCGTCCGAAATCACTACCTTCAAGGAAAAGTGCCAAGCCTACGTGAAAGTAATTTCAGGATCAAAAAATTCCACTTCCAACTTCAAGCCTCATCTCATTTGGCATCTCAAACAAATTTGAAAAAAAAAAAATGTATTGCAGTATCAGTATTTCTGTATGTGTATTTTTGCCCTCCCTAAAATGTATTCCTGTATTTGTATTTCCAAATACATTTCGGCTCTATTTAAAATGTATTTCCGATACGTATCGCGATACATTTTTACAGATATATTTCAGTATCAGTATTTTAGCCACTATTTTGATGTATCCCAGTATTTGTATTTCCAAATACATTTTTGAGTATTTCTGCCCAACCCTGCGCCGTACCGGCGTCTGCTTTCGAAGCTTTTTTTTCGATGCGACTTTCGATGCGTGCTGTGCTGCTTTTCCACGGTGCTGCGATTTTGTGAAACTTTCACCGGGTCCTCGAAGATCGGACTACCGTTCACGCCTGGTTTCAAGAGTATGGTCGGTGAAACAATTTGAATCAAGAACAAAATATATCCCCCAGCTGATTTTGCCACTACGCTGTCCGCCATGGATGGAGTATAGTGGCTGCACCAGCTGTACATTGGCTAGAGGTAATATAACTGCTGCTTTCCTCCTCGCCACGCAAAAAAGCAGCGCACGCGCACTTGCCAACAATCTCCGCTGGCTGCGTCCGCCATTCAACAGGCCCTTTGCTCAATCCCCAAAGCGCCCGGACCTGCACTTCAGAAATCGTGTTGACGGTGGTTCTTTAGCTCCATAATGATCGGCGATTTCGGCCTATTCGATGGTGGCACAGTTTCGAGTGTAATCCGGAGTCACCTTGAACAAGCATCATACAGAATGCAAGGGACTGTCTTGTCACTTTTATAAATTATCGTACCTGTCAGTGTTTTAATACTGTGCATCCTCTCGACCTTTTAACCTGGCTGTGAGAAGGGTAGGGGGAACGAATTATGTCTATGCTAGAATCTGGAGGAAAGATAATTTAGGAGCGAAAGGAAATATGAGACTATCGGGAAGGGGGAGATGACTCATAAGTATTTGGAAAAGGAGAAGACCAAACAAGACACGGAATAACGGGTGATGGCTTTCAGGTTTAACTTTTACCGTTGAAATTCATCAGGATAGATAAGAAAAAATAAATAAACGAGATTATATCTACGTTCATATTTAGTAGATGTATTTTAACCCACGAGTATTTATGGACTCACACCAGTGAATAAAATTTATATCAAAGGGCCTCCAAAGAAGGCAGTGTTATGCGGATGTTTTAGCATCTACTAATTGAAAGGCAACTTTTGCTATAGGTATGGTGCGTAGGCCAGAATGCGCAGAGCATAATTCTTTGTCCTTATGTTGCTATTTGGTGTAGAGATTTAGATACCTCCAGGAGCTGAATAGAGCCGGGGACGTCAACAAATTTGGATACATCATCCTTGGCGTTGGTCTCTTTGCCTCCAACACCAGCAAAGTCTACGACTACGTGGAAGAGCTTCTTCGGTACGTTCTTAGATTGCAGGTAAAAAACGACACATGCATACACTGAAAGGCATCAAACACAGGAGATATATTTATTTTCGAGAAAGTGTTTAAATAGGCATCATGACAAGGAGAAAATAAACTAAAGAGGGAGACATCAGACGAAGACTATGCAAAGCTTAAAAAACAAATTCAGTGACACATCAATAACATAAAAATCCGTCGGGACACTTCCCTCCTCTCTTGTTCACTAACGTTCGCTAACTGCTCGGTCCTTCCATCTCCTGCACTGTACAACTAAGAACGGTGTGACAATGCAGACCACAGAACATGTCACCCAAGCTTCTCAGACCAGACTTAACAAACGGACACTCAAGGACGCCGCCTTTCGAAGTCCAAGAAACCGTCATAGTTCGAGGTCCAAGCTAAATGAAAGTTTGCTAACAACATTTCCGTGTTTTAGTATATTTACGGAGTGTTTTAATCAAGGCCCTTAATATTTTTTTTTCGTAACTCTACCAATATTTCACAATATTATGAAATTCAGTTAGATGTTTCTATACATGGTGTGGCGTTGAGCGCTTATTTATAAAACTTTTAGATTGTTCAATATAACATGGGCCGCAATCGAAGCGTATCTTGTTACGACCGCTGATATATATTCTACATTGTTTTTTTTCTTCACACAACCTGTATTTGCTGATGCGAGCAGATTCATGCGTCTCAGCCTATAAGCCGTGAAAAGGCGGTGCCAGTATTAAACCTGTGGGCCAGCGCTGTGTAGTCGAGCATTCGGTTGCACGTTATAAAATCCCCAGGTGGTGGAAAGGAATCCTCATTCCACCGCTGCAACTGCCAAATTCCCGTCGTTGGTTAAGCATGGAAAATCCCGAAATTTGACTATTACGGAGAAATTTGAAGAAATTAGGTAACGATTACCCGCCTAGAAGTTTTATTAATTTTCTGAGTTGTCTTTTTTGAAGATACCATATGAAAGATATAGTTCCCTAAAAATCCTGCATTTCTTAAGACGACGGTGAGCTGAACCTATCGAGTGAACACATAACGTTTGTTCTTCTGGAATAATTAGGTTCTTAATTAAGCCTATTTTCACATGCTCTGAGAGGCAGCTACCGAAGGGAGTAGTGGCTTTTCGTGGATTTGCCATTCTCCCAACAAAGGACTGCATCTGTTTTGAGCTGAAGATCCAAGAAATCTATGTAACCGTCCTTCGGCCTTTCAAGCAGATATTGAATTCAGAAGCTATCTCAAAAACTGACATCCCTAAAGATTATGTCAGAGACACGTCTGTAGAACATTCACAAGTCCATTTGAGTACCGCGACGGCAACGGCAGATGTAGTATCCACACTAGTTACAGAGTTCTGCAGATATGAAGACACCGTTTTCTACAAGGTTTCATTTTCATATGGAACCCCCAGGGAGCGGAGGGGGTAGATCTACTTCATGGTATTTCACAAAAGGCTGAATGCCAAACCACTTGAGACCCCGTTGAGTTTTGTAAGAGCCCCCACAAAATTGGCGTCCTTCAAATTTTGTTTGAATTTTCCATTGGATTGTTTCAAACTGCAGCCAAAAGCCCTAAGCACCCCCCCCCCCCCCCTGAGCACATATATCATACCTCCAGTAAAAACAAGTCCGACGTATCGGTTTATAAAGTGCCAGCTATCTCTCTCCAACCGCAGTTTTGAGCGCCGTGATCCTAGTGAAACTTCAATGGTCTATTCTGTACGAAGCATATACGAAATCCGACATATTTTTCAACGATGACGACAGTTCCGTGGGTTTATTTCTGCTGGGTCGGACAGGTGACATCACACAACGTGAATTGCAAAAACATTATTCCTCCAAGTGGGTTTGATGTTTAATTCGGTAAAATACGTTCCGTTTGTTTAGATAGATGGACGGTATAGGGGTTTACTATTACTCTCAGTGCAGGTAGTGGAGACGACAGAACTGGCACATAATATTTTGATTGAATATATCCAAAGTTTTAAAGCTATAACTACCACATCGTAATCCCTCATTTGTAATGCAAACCCATGCGTCAACATTAAAAAGAGTTGAAGCTCTGACTTACAAAAACAGTCCACATTTAGCCACGAAAAAAGTTCACGGTTTGTCACTCACTCAAAAATTAAAAAAAAAGTGTCGATTTACTTTTTTTAAGTGCAATCGGCATGTCCCAGAATCTACCCCTTTTGCTAGAGTAAGCGTTACACTTCAAAAAAGAGTAACTGGAAATTTACCATTCGGGGTGAGGGTTTCTCTTTTTTAGATTAGGAGTTACTCTTCGAAGGAAGGAGTACCGCTAAAACGTTCAAAGCAATAGCCTTTACTCTTACAGCTCGTGTTGCACGCAAGCTCAAAGTGAGTGATGCGAACACTGGGTTAGCGTAAATGAGTGACCCTTGCGAAGTGTTAATGTGACTTTCATATCATCTGTTAATTTCATTCTTGAGGAAAGTAACCTTCAACTCTTTTGTGAGGGTTGCGTGAACTCCTAAAAGTAGGGTTATCAATCAATCAATCAATCAATCAATCCTTTATTTCACATCAGAAACTGATGTAGGCTGCAGGGGCAAAAAGTCAAAAGTTTGACTTGACAAGGCCTCTGCAGCCTTACAATTGGCACACGGCGACATACTACACATCAAATAATAATATTCAGTTTTCAACTTTTAACATTAAGCAAAAAAAAAAAAAAAAGAACCGGAAGAACTGAAACAGTTTATCACGTTATCAAATATAGCAAATATATATATACATACACACATATATATATGCATACATACATGCACATACATATTCACACACACATAGGTATACATACACGCATATATATATAAGGCACATTACAAGATATTTAGGCACATAACATATATAGCTACATGACAGGACTAAAAATAATAATCGTACTACCTCTAGGATAACTGAAACATACAGAACAGACGACCCCACAATACAAGCGAAATTTTAATGCAGGAAAAAATTTCTATTTGTACAAAGATTCAGTCTCTCGATATTTGTCAAATTATGCTTCTGAAGTTTATTTAGAACAAATGGAAGATTATACCTTAGCATTTGGAAACCGTAATTTGTGCGATTTGTTGGTATTTTCCAATGCTCCCCCTCACGAACGTCATATACCCGGATGTTTGGTGTTAGGTTTGAAATACGTCCTAGGAAAGGCTCGTTAGAACGGAGGGCTGATCTATATCGTGTTAGTAGAGTATACTCATATAGGTTAGGGACAGTTATTAGACGTAGTTCTTTAAATAATGGAGGTGTATGTGTATCGAAAGGAACATTGAATATTGTGCGAACAGCCTTTTTCAAGAAGGTGTAATTTGTTAGCATTTGACAGAGATGTGGTGCACCACACTAAATTACAGTAGTTCAGATGGGGTAAAAAAAGGGCTCTGTATATAAGCATTTTTATGTGACGAGGCAATAAATTTCTGAATTGACATAGTTTCCCAAGCACTCTTGATAGCTTTTTAACAACATAATTAACGTGATAATCCCAGGACATTTGTTCATTAAAATAGACTCCGAGCGTTTTGACGTTCGGCACAATTTATATGACAGAAGGGCCCAAGATAATATTAAAAGAAAAAGAAACGTGTCTATTCTTAGGTTTAAAAAGGACAGCCTTGCTTTTGCTCGTGTTGATTATTAGTGAGTTAACTTCACTCCAATCATATAGCTTCTCTAGTGAAGCATTCGTTTCTTTAACAAGGTCTTCTATATATGTACCTGAAAAAAAAATAGACTGGTATCATCGGCATAAATGATGAAGGATGGGACTTTACTGATATTAACAATATCGTTTATATATAGATTAAATAACAAAGGACCTAAAATGCTACCTTGCAGTACTCCAGCTCTAATGGGTAGGACAGAAGAACTCTGTTCATTTATTACAACATATTGCTGGCGAAATTTAAAGTATGATTGTAAAAGATTTAAAGGTACACCGCGAATTCCATAGCATTCAAGCTTTTTTATTAGGGTGGTATGGTCAATACGGTCGAACGCCTTCGAAAAATCAAACGACTTTAAATTAAAATTAACTCCTTCAGCTCTAGCAAGGCGAACTCCGTTGATCGACCTCTGCGAAAGCCGTACTGTGAGTCAGAAATTAATGAAAATTTAGTGCAGAAACTTGTGACTCTATTGTGAATAATCTTTTCAAGGCATTTCGAAAACACAGGTAGTGTTGATATTGGCCTATAATTCGAATATTCATTTTTGTTCCCTCCTTTAAACAAAACAATAACTTTTGCAGTTTCCATCTTTTTAGGAAAAATACCACTGGACAATGAGAAGTTCATAATGTGTGTTAATACAGGTGACAGAACGTCCAAAACGTGCTTAATTGGTTTTATCTGCAAATCGTCTATATCACAGGAGTTGCTATTTTTAAGAGATGACATAATTAAAGTTATCTCATTTTGATCCGTCGAAAAAAAAACTGCGCTGTGTTCGTTTCTTGGCTTCATATACGCTACTGATGAAGGTATAAGTATGCTACTGACAAGGTTAGCCAAATAACTATTGAAAGCTTCAGCGAGAACTTTTCCTTGCAATGTTACCCCATCTCGTTGTATTACATGTATAGCTGGTTTAGAGGGACACCGTTTTAATACTTCATTTAGCCGTTTCCATACCACATCTGTTCTATCCATGCATGACTCATTGAATAAATTATGAAGGTAGGTTTGTTTTGCCTGACGCAGAGCATTGTTCAATGTATTTCTAAATTGTTTAAAAAGAGCAAGGTCCTCAGGTGCTTTTGTTTTAAGGAAGACATTATAGAGTTTATTTTTTTTTCTGAATCATTTTCCAGCACTTTCTATTTACCCAGGGCTTGCGGTTTTTTTTAGACGGTCTTATTTGTTTATACGGAAAACACTTGTATTATCTATTAAATGTCGTAGCAACTCTGCTGAATTTCAACCGACTACTCTTACTGGGTGTTAAAATTACTTTCGTATGAAGAGTTAATTACACTCTTTTGCAGAATAACTACAATTCTGTTACTTTCTGGTGTATTTTAACTCCACTGGAAGTTTATCAATTTATGAGTCTTTGCCCAGAAGAGTAGCATTCACCTCTTGTAGTGTAATGATTCAGAATAAATATTTTCCTGAAATGAATGTGAGTCTAAACTTCTGGAATTCATTTAAACATCTTGCACTGGAAAACATTTGTGCCGACATACATGAAACGACCTAAATGCAAAAGAAGAGTGGCAGCAGTTCCTTAAAATGGTGCCTACAAGTGCATACGAAAGGTCACGTTGCTCCTTGTGAAAAATTGAGGTTTCACCAAAAATGGCACAAGGCGAGGTGCTTTTAATTCAAATGAATTTTAATAGCAAAGCAAATAATTGTAGATATCCAACTTTCTGACCACATCGAGAGAAGACAGCATGCTTTCAAACTGATGGGTGCATTAAATCAACATTGAAAGCAATCTTCCACTTTTGAATAGTAAAAGATGATACCCAGAACAATGCAAGAATGATCCCTGCACTGGTCAGTATGCCTGTTACCTTAAATAAAAACTCGTCCTGCTCCACACTGGTGATGCATTCAGTGCCCGAGGCCTTTTCCTCGATGCGCACGACGTGAAATGATGTATTGTCAGCATTTTCTCCCAGTAAACGGCAGAAGAAATTATGTGTATTGCTGTTAGGCATTCTTCTCAACCTGAAAGGCGATAGAATAGAAATAGCATCCGACCAGGCCGGACAAACAGCGGCTACTCATGGAAATAAACGACCCCATTTGGGGTGAAAGTTAAGGCTCAGTGGTTGCTGTGGCCACTCAGTGAGATGAGAGAACGAAAAAAAGTATGTCATTCCTCCGTTTGCTGAGGCTCTTCATTTAAAATTGTACTTTCTTAAATTTTTTGTAGATAACTTTCTGGTGACCCTAGCACAACCGGAAACAACGCACAAATAACAAAGACGAGGAAGGTGTAGCCGAGACAAGCGCTGGACCTAAACTGAATATTTAATAAAAAAAAAACATCGAACTAACAATCTATAAGGTGTCCCAAGTCACTAGGCTCGATCTAAAATAGACCGTAAAAATCGACGCCTGCAGGTAGCAATCTAAACTTTTCGTCAAAAGTGTATTTCACACATCGGTTTTTCTCGTAAAATTACAAAAGGTAGCTCCTTTTCTCTAAACCATGGGGCCAAAAAACATAACCAGGGTCAACGTCGGACGGCAGTGCAGACGACCGAGTCGAGTTCCGGCGTGCTTTTGCGTGCGTAAGTGTAGATGGCGTTGGGAGCAGCGTCTGAAGGTGTAGCCGACCAGCGAAAGAAAGCTTACGACACGCAGACGAAATTCCGCTGGCAACAAAAGCGCCGTCGTCACGAAAACATGTTTTTTCCTTTAAGTTTTGCTTTCACTTTCTGCATTTAATATTTAACCAAATGTACATTAAAAAAGATTCGGTTGATCTGAATAAATCACGGTGGTCGCCAGAAGTCTCGATAAGGAGGTAGCACCAGCTATCAATACAAGAGCCATACCCGCTCAGCTACTCGACTTGGTCGTCTTCGTCGTCACCCGCCGTTGACGGTGGCAAGTTTCTTGGCCCTATTGTTTACCGAAAGAGAGCTACGCTTTGTAAATTTACAAAAAAATACACAACAACATGAGAAATACACTTTTGATGAAAAGTTTAGATTGCTACGTGAAGGTGTCAATTTTTACGGTCCATTTTAGGTCGAGCTTGGTGATTTTGTTCACCCTACCCAGGTAGCACCGAGTTCTGGGCCGAAACTTGGCTTTTGTCTGGGAGTTTAGGGCATTGAAAAGCTTGAAGAAGCCAAAGTAGAGCCAAACCTGACCTCCCTTGGCAACAGTCTGGGTATTTTGGCCCTAATTCGCCAAACAAGTGCCAAACTTAGGCTTCACTGCCTGGTAGTTCGGCTATCATCTGGCATCTTTGGGCCTAAATCGCCTAACAAATGCCAGAGTTAGGCTTACTGCCCGGTAGTTCGGCAGATATTTGGCATTTTTGGGCCAAAATCGCCAAACTAATGGCAAAGTTAGGCTTCACTTTTTGATAGTTCGGCTGTCATCTCGCACCTTCGGGCCAAAATCGCCACAGATGTGCCAGAGTTAGGCTTACTACCTTGTAGTTTGGTTGACATCTGGCATCTTTGGGCCCAAGTCGCCAAACAAGAGCCAAAGTTAGGCTTCCCTTCCCGATAGTTCGGCTGTCATCTGGCAGCTACGGGCCCAAGTCGCCAAACAAGTGCCAAAGTTAGGCTTCGCTTCCCGATAGTTCGGCTGTTATCTGGCAGCTACGGGCCAAAGTCTCCAAAGAAGTGCCAAAGTTAGGCTTCGCTTCCCAATAGTTCGGCTGTCATCTGGCAGCTACGGGCCAAAGTCGCCAAACAAGTGCCAAAGTTAGGCTTCGCTTCCCGATAGTTCGGTTGTCATCTGGCAGCTACGGGCCAAAGTTGCCAAACAAGTGCCAGAACTAGGCTTACTGCCTTTGAGTTCGGCTGATGAGGTGTTTGATGTACGCGGGTGGTCTTCATCTTAATTAAATAGAAATCAAGTTTTATTCGGCTGGACACTTTATCTTATTTTGAGTGTATCTTGGTTTCTCCAGTCCAAAGGTTGCGCCGCTCCTGCATCACACTTGGGGAATTAAAATGAAATCCCGGAACTTGTACTCTTTTAGCGTTTTGGTACTTTTTAAACATATAGAAAGTGGAGGCACATAAGGGACGATACAGACAGGACAATCTTTCAACTTCAACAACATTTACATTCGGCTTCAAGCTCAAAGCCCGCCCGCTCAGTGGGAGTGCGGGAAGGGGAAATCTTGGGGGAAGGAGAGGAAGCGAAAAATGTGTACGAGATCCCCCTGTCCTGCGGGGCCAGGTATATCGGGCAAATGGGGCGATGCCTCAACGACCGACTCCGAGAACATCAAATGAACGCGGAAAGAGCTGCTTCGGATTCTCAGCACCCGATCGTCATTCACGGGAGAAAATGTCTCGGCTGCGATCCTAATTTCGCCGGCACGACAGCCATGGGAGGTCACTGCGAGCGAGTCGGGAGAGAAATAATTGAGGCCTAACGGGCGGCGACAAGCCCGCAAAACATAAGCACCCCTCCCATTTCGCTCTCAAGAAAGGAGATTATCTTTCTGAGGCCCACAATGGAAGCCGAACGCTGACAGACTAGGCAAGGCGACAAGGTTACCGGCAGAAGTGGCCTTTCCTTTCATTCCGTTCCGTTTCATTCCAGAGAAGGGCTGGCATTCCCCCGTCCCTTATTTCCCTACTGTTGAACAGGTCGGGATACACTCTTTCTCCTGTAGCTTTGGCTGTACAGCAGGTTTTTTTTTTCTGTTTTTCTTTTTAAAGTTGTCCTTTTTTTTCTTTTTTTTTTACTCTAAAGCGTGGAAAATGCGGAGAGAGCTTAGCTGCGTCGTTGATGCTCCTTCGACCTCGCCTTTTGCAAATCCTCCCCACCTGCTTTTGTGTCTTCGTGTTGCTGTCAGCGAACGCGACAGCCGCTTTAAGCAAATTAAAAGGGTGGAGCGAAACGCGTGACCTCTCTGTGTAGGACGCGTAGGACAAAAACGTTTGGACGAAAATTTTTTTCACGTGACTCTCTCTGTCATGGTGATGGGATCTCTGAGGCTGTGGTTTTCGCCGTTTGCCTAGTTATAGAAATAGGCGGGCCACGTAGGTCCGTTTTCCGAAATGGGCTCTACTGTGTTCTGTTGCTTTCGTGCGTTGCAGACGCGGCCGTGCTTTTTCGTCGTAAACGGCCGGAATACGTCCATACCAATTTTTTGGTAACAGCCATTTTTTTCACCGGAGTTCGTGGAATTCTTGTGATGTGTTTGTTGGACACGCGTCAACAAAAACTGCTCTTCGCCGACGACGAGACGTCAGTTGAATGTGCGCAATGTTCTTTCTCGAGTGTGTTTGTGGGGTGCCTGAGTTGGATTATGCATCTATCAAGGATTACATGATATCGCTCATGTATTAGTAAGTACACTGGAAGCATGCTTCTGATAGTAGTCCTGCTTTCCGCTCAATCTCCGCGGTTTTTTGTGTGATGAGTTTTGCTTGGCATGAGGCCAGTGTTAATTCTATTTTATAATTTGTGTTTCGTTTTACAGAAAAGTGTGACCTTTGTAAATATGTCGAGAATACACTGTGTGTAATGATAGTTGTTTAATAAACTGGGAGCGATCGAAAAAATTTTGTTTGTCCGTATATGTTATTTAAATGCTACAAATCATATGCAACGTCGTACACAACACAGACTTGCACGACGTTCGGCCAATTCAGAGCAGACGCATCGTAGAGTATTTGCACAATATTGCGCGAACACTTGGCCGGGGCAAAACGGCTGTACGGCAATACCTGCCGGATAACAAACGGTGGTGCAAAACTGGACATTTGAGCGATATTGGAACCGACTTTCGGCCGGTACTGGCACGATACTGCAAAGTATTCCCGTGCTGCTTGGGAACGGAGGTGATGACATCTGACCATCGTGTTTCAGACGCTTGTTTAATTTAATTATCTTCTGGGGCGCGTGAGGCACGTCCCAAATACCGGCTGCCAGGCGTTGCTCTGGCAGTTATGGCTGAAGTATGGCACCAATTTGGGCGCTCCTCTGGCGGACCAGAGAAACGCCAAACCTTGGCATGCCCCGCATTCCCAGATTAGGATTTCACTATGGCAGTTATGGCTCAAGTATGACACCAACTTTGGCGCTCCTCTGGCGGACCAGAGAAACGCCAAACCTTGGCATGCCCCGCATTCCCAGATTAGGATTTACTATGGCAGTTATGGCTCAAGTATGGCACCAACTTTGGCACTCCTCTGGCGTACCAGAGAAGAGCCAAACTTTGGCATGCCCTAGGATCGCCCAACTAAGGCTATAGTTAGGCACCGTACTTTGGCACTGATGAGTGCCATGGTGCAAAAACCTAACTGCGCCAAAGTTGGGTCCTATGTTTGCCAGACCTTTGCCCAAGTTGGGCATTTCTCTGGCGTGCTACCTGGGTCGGCTGAGATCTGGCATTTTTGGGGCAAAATCGCCAAACAAGTGCCAAAGTTAGGCTTCATTTTCTGATAGTTCGGCTCTCATCTGGCATCTTTGGGCCAAAACCAGAGAAAAGCATACTTTGGCACGTCCCAAATACCGAAATTGGGCGTTGCTCTGGCAGTTATGGCGGAAGTATGGCACCAACTTTGGCGTTCCTCTCGCGGACCGGAGAAACGCCAAACCTCGGCATGCCCCGAATTCCCAGATTAGGCGTTGCTCTGGCAGTTATGGCTGAAGTATGGCACCAACTTTGGCGCTCCTCTGGCGGACCAGAGAAACGCCAAACCTTGGCATGCCCCGAATTCCCAGATTAGTATTTACTATGGCAGTTATGGCTCAAGTACGGCCCCAACTTTGGCACTCCTCTGGCGTACCAGAAAAGAGCCAAACTTTGGCATGCCCTAGGATCGCCCAACTAAGGCTATAGTTAGGCACCATACTTCGGCACTGATGAGTGCCATGGTGCAAAAACCTAACTGCGCCAAAGTTGGGCCCTTATGTTTGCCAGACCTTTGCCAAAGATGGGCATTCCTCTGGCGTGCTACCTGGGTATGTATTGCCGCGAATGACGACGTGACAAAACAAGAAATAAAAGGGGAAACTGAAACGTTCATTGGGGAGAACTTGTGCCCAAAATAAAAAAAAAGGAAACGGAAGATAGCAACAGAGCGTCGTGGGCGTCAAAGCGGGCGCAACAGCAGAGTCGAACGCTGGGGCTAGATTGACTGCGGCTCGCCATGCGGAACCCTTTTATGTACAGGCGTCGGCTTCTAGAACAATCGGCGTAGAAGGATCGGCGACTTGAACATTCGAACCTCGAACAAGCAACGGGGCTCTCAAATTTACAGGAACATTAAACTGAAAGAATATATAAAAGACGCGTAACTCCCTGTAATTGAACCCCGGGCCTCCGCGCGAAAGTCAAGCCCGGTAACCACTCGGCCACACACGCGCTCGCCCGTCGACGCGCGTGGCATTCTATACTATTCTACACTCTAAGAAATGCGTGCCCGTCTAATTACTCGCAAAATACTAGAAGAGCCAATGTCTGCAATCTGCGAAATCGGCTCAGCGAATGATGAGGCAGAACATGCCTTTAGACCTAAAAATTGAAGTTTGGGCTGTGGCATTACGCAATGCAAAGCGTCACGCTTGCAATGCGTAATGCGACAGCGCAAACTTCATTTTGAGCTCTAAACAGATGTCCCGCCTCGTCATTCGCTGAGCTGACTTCGTAGATCGCAGAGATTGGCTCTTTGAGTGGTTTCCGTGTAACTAGACGCAGAGGCACTTCTTACAATGTATAGTTAGTGACAGGTTTAAAGGTCAGGAGAAACACCGACCCCCCCTTTCCGCTTTAGCAGAGCAAACGCTGGAGAGGAGGCGACCTCCTCTCCGGTGTTAGCTCTGCTAAAGTGGAAAGCGGTGGGAGGTGCCTCCCTTGAACTCAATTTGTCACCGACTATTCACAAAGAGAAATATCTGCTTGCATGTCCACAACAATCGTCACAGCGGACAACAACCAGGCGCAGCGCCCATGTCGTGCTAATTTGTATGCAAGAAATACATTGAGTAATCGACAGGGGTGCAAGTAACTGAAACACTGACTTTGTAGGTTAGAAATACACTTTTGAACCACACTACTTAAAAAAATGTAGCAATAGAACCTTCCAATAACTTTGCCAATTTACCAAATATATAAAAAAAGAAAAAAAAAACTGTTAGAGAGATTTTATTTCCTCATCGCATCTTTCTTTCAGACCAGGTACAAAAGCGTGTATACAAATATTATGGTTACTGTATGACTATTGCAATACAATATCCATTAATAAACTAGTGAAGTTTAAGATCACCGTCGATGGGCTCTAAAAACCGGCCTAGCAGTACCTGGTATAGACACCGCACTTCTCACCCTACAAGTACTGTGGAATTTAGTGTCAAACACTTTTGTAACATAAAGATGCTCGCAGATCCCACATAGCATAATGTCACGAATGACAAGGGATGAGTAAAGAGTAAACTGAATGTTTAATGGGGCGAACTTGTGCCCAAAAATAAAAAAAAGGAAACAAGATAACAGCAGAGCGTCGCGGGCGTCGAAGTCGGCGTAAGAGCAGAGTCGAACGCTGGGGCAAGGCTGACTCGACAAGGTCGCGGGCGGCCTCTTATATGGAGTGTGTCACTATCTCGAAGATTTGTCGAAGAAGGCTCGAGCGTCGCGCGCTCGGGTGGCGAATGAACACGCACTTTTTAGAACAGCAAAAGCAGGAATAAATGATAGAAGTTATGTCCGGAGCAAAAAATAAACGAGAACCTTCTAGAAGTTCATGACCGAGCGTTGCGTTCTCGGCCCTGCGCGCTGCATTATCCCCCCCCCCCCCCCCCCTTTAAAAGCGCATCGTCCCGATGCAGCACAAACGGAAAACACAAATCTACAACAAATGGACAGCAGAGTCGCGAGCCACAGTGCACAGTTCACAGTTTGACGAGAGTCCAAAGTTTTATCGTTTGTTACGCGGCTTGAGCCGCACGACGTGGACTACTTCGGGTCGCTGCTGGCGTCGTCTTGATGGTCGAGTTTCGTCGGGAAGCACCTCGTAGATTAATTACCCAAGATGGCGAAGAACCTCGTAGGGTCCAAAGTAGCGCTTGAAAAGCTTCTCGCTGAGCCAACGTCGCCAAATTGGTGCCCAAACCCATAGGCTGTCCCCGGGATGAAAGTGGGCGTCACGCCGGCGAAGAATGCAGCTGCCGGCGTCGACATGTTGCTGGTCTTGAATCCGTACTCTGACTAGCTGGTGGACCTCATCTGCCCGTTTAGCAACCACATGGGCGTCATCGCTCCCGTCGTCGACTGGCTCATGCGGCAAAATGGAGTCTAGCATAGTCGTCACCGTCCGGCCATACACAAGCTGGAAGGGCGTCACTCCTGTGGTCTCTTGCACTGCCGTATTGTAGGCAAACGTGACGTAGGGCAGCACTTTGTCCCAGGTCCTGTGCTCCACGTCGACGTACATAGAGACCATGTCGATGATTGTTTTGTTGAACCGCTCCGTCAACTCGTTGGTCTGCGGATGGGATGCAGTTGTTCGACGGTGGTCCGTGTGGCTTAAACGAAGGATCGCTTGGGTCAACTGTGCCATGAACAATGATCCTCGATATGCGATGAGGACTTTGGGGGCGTCATGCCGCAGGACGATGGACTCGATGAAAAGCTCGGCGACTTCCACTGCAGTCCCCAACGGAAGGGCTTTCATCTCGGCGTAACGAGTAAGGTAATCTGATGCGACGATTATCCAAAGTTCCCCATCGTCGACGGTGGAAAAGGACCAAGCAACTTTATTCGTATTTCCTTGAAGGGCTTGGTTGGCGGGGTAATCAGCTGAAGGAGACCTGCTGGCTTTGACGCCGGTTTCTCGCGTTGCTGGCACTCATGGCACGATCATGTGTAGAAATGGACTGTCTTCGGAAGCTTAGGCCAGTAGTATTTTTCACGTATTCGGGCTAGTGTCCAGCTGTAACCGAGGTGTCCTGAAGTCGGTTCGTCAGTGGCAGGCTTGAAAAATCTCTTCTCGAAGGCTGGTAGGGACTACCAGAGGCCACGGCGAATTACTGGTCCCGAAATTCTTTTTATAAATTATATCTGGTCGAATAGCGAAGGTCGGCAGGGCTCGTGAAAAGACACGAGGAACGGTACTTCATCCTCTTTCTAGATGCTCAATCAGGGCGCGCAGCTTAGGATCGTCTCGTTGAAGTCCTTTGATGTCGTCGGTATCCACGGCTCCTAGGAAACATTCGTCGTCATTGTCGTCGGCGCCGGCCCTGGGAGGTTTGACTGGAGCCCTAGACAAACAGTCAGCGTTATAACGCTCGCGGCCGGACTTTCGCACAATGGTTACGTCGAATTCTTGCAGTCGAAGAGTCTAGCGGGCGAGGCGTCCTTACCGATCCTTGACGTTTGCGAGCCAGCAGAGACGTGATGGTCTGTGAGCACGCGGAATGGGATCCCGTACAACTATGGACGGAACTTGGTTATCGCCCAGACGAAAGCAAGACATTCTTTGTCGGTCGTTGAATAAATTTGTTCTGCCTTAGACAGCGCCCGGCTTGCGCAAGCGATTACTCTCTCTGCCCCTTCTTGTCGCTGAACAAGTACCGCGCCGAGACTGGTATTGCTGGCGTCCGTATGGATTTCTGTCTCCGCCGTCTGATTAAAATGCTCGAGGATAGGGGCGACTGGAGCCTTCGCTTGAGTTCGTCGAACGCTTGTTCTTCCTCCTCTACCCACTGGAACTGCACGTCGCCCTTCGTCAGATGCGTCAGCGGTGCAGAAATATGTGCAAAATCACAAACGAAACGTCTGTAGTAAGCGCACAGCCCAAGGAAATTTCGAACGGCCTTTTTGTCTGATGGCTTCGGGAATTTGGTGACAGCGGACGTCTTTGCAGGATCAGGGATTACACCCTAAGCACTCATGACATGGCCCAAGAATTTCAGCTCACCATAGGCGAACCCACACTTGGAAGGATTGAGTGTCAGCCCAGCAGCCTTGAAGGCCCGTAGGATGGCCCTCTGTCATCTCAGGTGCTCTTTGAATTCTCTTGCGAACACCACAACGTCGTCGAGGTAGACAAGACAGCTTTGCGATTTCCAGCCGGAAAGGAAGGTCTCCATGACGCGCTGGAAGGTTGCCGGCGCTCTGCACAGCCCAAACGGCATTACGTTAAATTCAAACAGTCCACATGGCGTGACGAAGGCCGTCTTCTCACAATCTCGTTCGTCGACGTCAATCTGCGAGTACCCGCTCGACAAGTCTATCGACCAAAACTATCGGGCCTGGTGCAGCCGGTCCAGGGTGTCGTTGATGCGGGTCAGCGGATAGACGTCCTTTCTCATTACTAAGCTCAGCGGCAATATTCCACGCAGAACCACAGGATTCCGTCTTTCTTCTTCACCAGGACTACTGGGGAAGCCAACCGACTGTTTGAGGGCTGGACGATGTCATCATCAAGCATTTTCTGAACTTGCTTCTGGATGACTTCTCTTTCTTTCACGGAGACTGGGTGCAGTGGCCAATGCACAGCGAGTGCGTCGTCATTAGTAATTATTCGATGTTTCTCAACCGTCGTTTGGCGCACCTTTGACGACATGGAGATGCACCCACTGAACACGACGAGAAGGTCACTGAGTTGTCGTTGTGGAATTGAAAGGGACGGGTCGATGTCCAGCTCCGACGGCGTGTTTTTCTTGTGCTGCGTCGGAGAGGCGTCTTCTGATATCGCGCGATCGCGGCTGAGTCCTGAATTTCCTAGACGTAGCCCACAGCTGTACCCTTTGTAAGGTGCTGCGAGTCTTGCCGGATGTTGGTGACAAGGGAAACGGTACGCCCGTCCTGGAGCTTGGTTACGCCTCTTGCAATACCAATCCCCCGTCCAAAGAGAAGTTGAATATTTCCTTCCAACAGTGGTACACAGCTGGTGGCTTCTTCGGTCCTGACGTTCACAAAGACACTCGACAGCGGCGGCAGGTTTACGTGGCTAGTACGGACTCGCACTGCAACTGACGTCGCTTTGGGATTTTCCGCCGATAGGACAGGTTTCCGAAGCGTAAGCTTGTTCTCCGCAAAGTCGATGATGGCGCCGTATTAACAAAATAAGTCCATTCCGCGAATGACTACCCTCGAACAGTCTTGCAGAAGAACGAACTTCAGAGGGCAGGTTTCACTGTGGATCTCAACGCGAGCAGTGCGCCTTCCGACAGGTGTAATGAAATGTCCGCCGGTGGTTCGTATCTGCTGTCCGTCCCACGACGTTGTAACTTTCCGAAGGCGGCGAGAGAGTCTCCCACTCAAAACAGAGTAGTCTGCTCCGGTGTCGACGAGTGTCGTCGCGTCGTGGCCGTTGATGATAACGTTGAGGTTATTCGACACCCTTGCAGAAACGTCGATTCGGGGCGTTGCGGCGTTAGAGTGGGAGTGCTCCGACAATCTTGGAGGATCTTGGCATCGTTCGTCCTGGGCAACACCACCTCCCGGCATTGCCGCGCCTAGTTTTCCCGACGGGAAGCCGGCGGAAGGGCGATGGTGAGCGTCGAGGATACGGTGCACGGAATCCTCGGCAGAAAGTCGACTTAGGAGATTTTGAGCGGCGGAGGTAGTCCTCGATGTCCCGAGGTCGCTCTCCGAGACATGGTCGAGGGTCGGTGGGTGCAAACCCTCGTAGGCCAGTTGGCTGTAAGCGCATCGTCGGTAGATGTGATCCGCTTTACCGCAGTGGTAACGCAGCGGTCGTTAGTCAGCCGTCCTCCAGACGTCGGTGTTCCTCGGCTCAGTTTGCTTTGGGCGAACGTGCGCCTCATCTTCCTGGTGTCGGGGGTACTGTGGCATTGGGGCGTCTCTTCGGGGTGGCGCCGTGGCTTGACGGGGGGCTTGCAGCGGTCGTCGGGCCATGACGGCGTAGCTCAACGTCGGTTCCGCCGGTGCCACAGTGGTGACGGGACCCTCTGGTTGGAGCGTCCGATGAACTTCTCGGACAGCCGCGGCGATGGAAAGGGTTGACTGACGACTGGCGGTTGGCAGCAACCTTTGCAGTTCCTCCCGGAAGACTTCCCGGATAATTTCCCGGATGGCTGGCGTAACCAGAGTGTTTTCGACGTTAAGCAGCGTGGGTGCAGCGACGCCTGGATGTCGCTGGCAGTGGAAAGCACGCGCTTGAAGCGTGCGCTCGATGTTGGTTGCCTCGGTGACGAAGGCGTCGGCGGTTGCTGGCGGGTTGCGGACGAGGCCTCCGAAGATGTCGTCCCTCACCCCGCGCATGAAGACCCACAGCTTCTTGTCGTTTGAGGCTAGTGGGTCGGCACGGGCGGTAAGGCGCAGGAGATCTTCCACAAAACTCGTGACGCTTTCTCTGGGTCCCTGGGTTTCAATCCTCTCGTCGGTGTTGGGTGGCGAAGGTCCGCTGCAGCTCGGCCACACAGATGTCTCACAACGTGAACGAAGCCTTGTGGTTCTCGAACCACTGCCTCGCGGTGCCCTCCAAAGAGAAGTAGAGGTTTTGAAGGCGCTGCTCCCTGGTTCATCCTTTATGGCGGGCTACGCGTTCATAGTGTTGAAGCCAGTCCTCCACATCCTTGTAAGCCTCGCCACGGAAGGTCGTCGGGTTTCGTTGGGCTGCGAGTAGGTAGACGACGGGTGGGGTGGTCTCGGTCTGCACCGACTGACTGCTCATCATCGACCGGGCTTTCTCCAATGGTTCTGGCAGTTGACCACACTCTGGGGGCATGCCCTGGATGCGACGGCTTCCTCGGGTCTCGGTGGTGTCTTCGTTGGGGCTTCGTGGGATTGGTGTCGGACTTGCACTGGGGGCCCTCGGAGGGATTTGCTGCAGGTACAGTCACGATCAGAAGTAATTGGAACACGGGAGCCGTGGCCCAACTGCAATGCAGCGCGATCTAGCCGCGCTCGTGGGAACTGATAGCAGACTACGCGCATGCGTGCATGCCGGCGCCGTTGGCCTCTCGGCTCCTCCCGATCTATTCCTTTTACCGGCGGTTCGAATCGTTCTTTACCGCTTCTGCGACGCAACGCTACGTCCCAATGGCACTGATAGCCGACAGCGGGCACGCTTCGCGCTCTCTTTAATGTCTATAATATCTCTTTATACTTCGTTTCAGCTTCGGTCCGAGCGCGGCCGATGTTATGAGCCGAAGGGCCAATCAAACAGCGAAAAAGGCACAATGTCATAGCGTGCTCTCTGCAGTTGATAGGAGCAGCCGGTATTCGCCGCCTCTCTGTGCGTGCTCCTCCGCCGGCTAGTCCTATTAAGCGCATATAGCACACCATGACGCTGCGCTTTTTGTGCTGTTTGATTGGCCCGTCGGCTCATAACATCGGCCGCGCTCGGACGGAAGCTGAAATGAAGTATAGTATCTCTTTAATATCTTATCTTGACAAAAATAAAATAAAAACGCGGTATGTTGCTTTGAACTTATGGTCTCTATCAACTTTGTGTGTCATTTTCTGCAGCTGGCGTTGCTATCTACTCGAGAACATTTTAAAGACCTTTCTTAAGTAGCGATCCGTCACGCCATTAGCGTTTGCCGCGTCATTGAACCAGCACCGAACCGCTTCAGATGACCTTGATAGTGCGCCCGTTTCCTCAGTTCGCGCTCGCGGGGAGCGTGCTCGTAACGCTCGCTATCAGCGCCATCACGGTTGCAGTGCTGTATCTGAGAAGCAGCGAAGGAATATCTGCACCGCCGGTAACAGAGATGAATAGGGCGGTGCAGAGGGACCGTCGGCGCCGGCATGAGCGCATGAGCTTAGCCTCCTATCAGTTCCTACAAGCGCGGCTAGATCGCGCTGCAATGCAGTTGGGCCACCGTTACCATGTTCCAATTACTTCTGATCGTGACTGTACGTGCGTTAACCCGCACCTCCACCAAAAATGTCACGATTGACAAGTGATGAGGTGGCGAATAACTGAGTAAACTGAACGTTTATTGAGGCGAATTTGTGCCAAAAATAAAAAAAAGGAAACTGAAGATAACAGCAGAGTGTCGCGGGTGTCGCGGGCGTCGCAGTCGGCGTAAGGGCAGAGTCGAACGCTGGGGCAAGACTGACTCGACAAGGTCGCGGGCAGCCTCTTATCTAGAGTGCGTCAATATCTCGAAGATTCGTCGACGAAGACTCGAGCCTCGCGCGCTTGGGGCGAGAATGAACACGCACATTCTAGAAGAACAAAAGCAGGAATAAATAAAACAAGTTATGTCCTGAGCAAAAATAAACGAGAACCTTCTAGAAGTCCGTGACCGAGCGTTCCTTTATCGGCCCTGCGCGCGGCAATATGGTCTGTGAAGAACACCTGCCTAATTCAGGCACTTACTGAAGTCCGACAATTTAAGGGGACCACGAAGTGACCCCTTTACTTTTGTAAAATACCTTTTACATAAAACCTCTAACGTTCATTGAACACCGAATAGGCATCCGTTTTCGCTTATGTTTTTTAACTTTATACTTCGTTTATACTACCAGGGGCCACAAACTCGTGGTCCTCGGGGACTTCAATGCCCAGCATACGGCCTGGGGTTACCACAGAAACGACGAAAAGGGTACAACCTTACACGAAGCTACTCTACTAAATCAACTCTACCTATGTAACTCCCTCCACATTCCCACTAGAATTGGCAACAACGTCTCGCAGGATACGACCCCCGACCGGACGTTTACGTACAACATCAAACAGGCTACATGGTCGCACCTGGACGAAACTCTGGGCCGGTTTGCTCACCTTGCGGCCGCGGCTGCGGCTGCGGCCAAGAGGGATTTTTCTGTCACGTCACCAGCTCCACGGGGACAAGGAAGTACCTAGCGTCCCTTCCTAATGGCGGAGAAATCCGTATCGCTTCAAGCACAAAAGCCCAATTTCGCTCGCAGAAACTGACTGCAGGGACTTTCAATTGGAGTCCAATTGACCGCCCCTTTATACAGTAGGAGCAGCAGGTAAAGTTACGGCCAGGGAGGGTAAATATGAGCCGAAATGAAGAAAAAACCACGCGAGATAAAAGCGGTTGCAGTATATTTATATACCTCCGCTAGCGCCGGCAGCTCGCGCCTTCTGCAGTGGTCGAGAGGTTAGAGCGTCGGTACTTGTCGCCGCGGCGTGAAAGTTCCGGGTTCAAATCCCGCTAGGAACTTTTTTTTTGTTTTTTGTGCGTGTCTCACTTTTTAATTGGGATCCTTTTACGAATCATCCACTTGCACTACTGCGCCTTACACTATTTTTACTGTTAGTCCCGCCTGTTCAATTCAAACACCGGGAAGAAAAAAAATATCATGGCAAGTTAAAAGGATGGTGAACCGAAAAACAGAATCTAAATTCTTTGTCGTTTTGATATTTACAGCACACGAATGGCTCTTAAATGACGGTACTTGAAACAATAAAGTAGTCTAAATTATATGATTTATGTAAATAAATATTCTAAGGTGCACCTGGTGAGTTTTTTGAAAGCTCGTTTCGTGACGACAACAAACTTGTAGTACGCAGAACGCGGCTATGGTGAGCCATCAAAGTTGGCTCGGTTGGCTCCGACCTACCTCGTTGGCTCCGGCGTGCGCTCACGCCGCGTGGTGGCGCGACGAAACGGAAATGCGACGTGCGAACCCCGTCCCGAAACGATGAGATATATTTTTAAAAGAAATGCAATTTTATCTGATAAATTTGTCGAACAGTGCTCATCATGTCATTTTTGACACGACAGCTGTGCGGCGCCGAACGGCCTAGCGAGCGTCGCGAGCAAGCGGCATCTTGGCGGCATCAAACATCAGCGCTGTCGAAGTCTCCGTGGTCGCCGTCGTCATGGCCAAATTATCAGGACGGGAAAGAAATCGCCGAACTCCGAAAAACCCACAGACCAAAGTCGCCGCCGTCGCTACGACGCAGGTGCAGAAGTGGACTGGGGGTGGCAGGGTGCAGGGTGGCTGGCAGGTAGTGCGCAGCTAACTTGGCTGGATTAGTTGGCAAACTTCCAACGCGACGGGCATCCGTCTACTATTATTCAAAGCGCAACTTTCTTCCACGCTGTGGCGCGTCGGCAGCTCGACTTGTTCACGTCAGTTCCGTTGCAGTTTGTTGACGTCAGTTCCGTTGCGAGTAATCCCAGAGGGCCTCGCGCGCATCGGAGGCTTCTGGCGCTTCTGGCTCAATCAGCGGTCGTCATTCCAAGAAATATAATAATCCGATCTCCATCCCTTTACGTGAATAGCATTTTTAGGTATAGTGCGGTCCCGGGAAGCTTGTCCGGGGCTTATTTCGGCAACTTCAGATATCGGTTCAGCATCCCTTAAACGCGCTAGTCCAATCGTTTCGTAATGTTCATTAAAAAGAAACCAAGGTAACAACATCGGTATGGCTTTCACACAAACGGAGCCGAAACAAGCATCCTTTCCCCAGCAACTACAATTTTGTGTTTTTTAAATATACAACGCTCTTGCTACGACTCCTTTCAATAACAGGAGACGCCTATTTAGTTTTAATAAAAACTGCAGTTGTGACAATTAAAAAAAAACTTCCACAAAATAAGCAAAAAGAAAAAAAGACTAGCAGCTCTTGATGCATTGATTGAGCGAAATCCTACAGGCAAGGCAGCAAGTCAAACGTTTGAGAAAGTAGTAAAACCGAAATAAAAGATATCATACTTTTACTTGCATGAAATGTTATAAAAGGTATATTTTTACTCTTTGCATTTTGCTGTGGCAGTCGTTTTGGAATATTAACACATTACTTGTTGACGTCGAATAACGTAACAGCGCACTACACGAGAAACACTCGCAAACTCAGACACACCAAATAATACACACTCACTCGGCGCCGAGTGAGTGCGTTTTTTTGGTGTGTCTGAGTTTGCGAGTGTTTCTCTTGTTGTGCGCTGTTACGTTATTCGACATGAACTACCAACTCGCTCACTAAGCAGTTTTACTTGTTGAATTTTAGTTAGAATAGCAGACGATCATAACCGAATTCAAAACTGAATCAGCCGTTGACATCGCAAACCATCTCTCTAACGCAAACACGTAAAATGAATTTGGATCAACAAATGAAATTAATTAGAGCCGTTGGAAAAAGGAAACAACCAATTCTACAGAAATTCAGCAGCACAGTTACCTGGTGAACGAAGAGACGGGCATGGGAAGATATTGTCAACTTTCCGTGGAGTGCAGGAGGCGTGGCGGAAATCGGTAAAGAAAGCCAGGGACATGTATGCGCTCTTCCGAAGTCATGAACAACGAACTGGAGAGTCAGAAATACCCGCCCAATGATTTTATAGAGCTCATAGGGCCTTGTCTACATTCTTTGTGAGAGTGCAGTCAAATACCAAAAAAAAAAAAAGAACGTTTATGGCGCGATCTGAACCCGGGCCTTTTATGCCGCGACGTAAAGTACCGGCGCTTTAACCTCTCGACCACAGCAGAAAGCGGGAGCCGCCGGCGCTGGCGCCAGTATATAAATATAATGCCACCGCTTTTATCTCGCGTGTTTTTTTAATTTATTTTGGCTCATATTTAGCCTCCTTGGCCGTAACTTTACCTGCCGCTCCTACGGTATAAAAAGGCGGTCAATTCGACTCCAGTTGACAGTCCCTGCAGTCAGTTTCTGCGAGCGAAATTAGGTTTTTGTGCTCGAAGCGATACGGATTTCTCCGCCAATAGGCAGGGACGCTAGGTACTTCCTTGTCCCCATGAAGCTGGTCACGTGACAGAAAAATCCCTCTTGGCCGCAGCCGCAGCCGCGGCCGCAAGGTGAGCAAACCGGCCCTGGGCAGTGACCATTACATAATACAACTCCAAATCCTCCACCAAAGGGCCAGGAGCCAAAAAATTGGCACAGCACGCATCACCAATTGGAAAAATTTCCGAGAAGCATCTCCCACCGGTCCCATCATAAGCCTCGAGGATCGGACTACCCAGCTCCTTAAGAAAGCACGGGAAAACACCAAGGAACTTTCCCTTACGCAGGACAATCCCGCCATCGACGCCCATCTCGTCCACCTCTGGGACGCCTGCAACGGGCTACTCAGACGGTGGAGGAAAAACAAGACAAACCGCAAACTGAAGACCCGCATTGCAAAACTAACGGCAGAAGCGGAAGCATACGCCCTCCAACTTAGCCAGTTAAACTGGATGCAACTTTGTAACAAACTCCAAGGAACGCTGGGGTCCCGCCGAACTTGGCACCTGCTACGCTCCCTGTTGGGGACCGGCGAGTCCAAGGCGGTCACGATCCATCAACTCCGCCGATTAATTCAGAGCCACCCGGGTACTGAAACGGGTTTGTTAGAAGAACTCAAACAACCTTTGGCGGCCCCATCTCACGCCCAACCCAAGCGGGCACCAGACTACACGGGTGACCCCAACCCTGAAATGGACGAGCCGTTCTCACTTGCTGAAATCGGGGCGGCGGTGTACACTCTCACCCGCAACACCACCCCGGGTCGAGGTAAAATACCCAACAAGCTACTTCGAAACCTCGATCACGTAGCACGGCAAATTCTGCTAGACTATATCAACGACTGCTGGCTGAGGGGCTCCCTGCCTCCGCAGTGGAAACACGCGGACGTCACTCTCATTCTGAAACCCGGCAAACCCCTGAATCCCAAGAATCTCAGGCCCATTTCTATCACTTCCTGCGTTGGTAAGCTGTTCGAACACATGGTCCACAACTGGCTGTCGCCTTACATTGAGGACAAAGGCTACTTCCCCTACACAATGTACGGCTTTCTCCCGCATCTGTCCACCCAAGACATACTGCCACAGCTCAAGGAGGAAGTGCTGGACAGCTTGAATAACCACAGCAAACGGTCGATCTTGACCCTAGACTTTAAGGGGGCATTCGATAACATTTCGCACCAAGCCATCCTTCAAGGCGTCGCATCCACTAACTGTGGCGAGCGCACATACAAATACTTCGCCTCATTCCTCACCAATCGCACGGCAACAGTGGGTATCGGACACCTTTGATCCGACACGTTCACAACCATACCAAAAGGCACGCCACAAGGGTCGGTGGTGTCCCTCCAGCTTTTTAACATCGCCATGAAGGACTTGCCACCCCTACTACAAGCCATCCCGAACCTACATCACGCCATCTACACAGACGATCTAACACTCTGGGTCTCCACCGGATCACCGGGGGACCAGCAAGACGCACTTCAAGCAGCCATCCAGGTGACCCAACAATACCTGCAACCCAGGGGACTCGAGTGCGCCCCATAAAAATCTGCCCTTCTAACGCTGTGCAAGAGAACATACAAGAAAAACACAGACGCCATACCAGATCCAGAGCTCACCATTGACAACCAACCCGTCCCCAACGTCCCACACCTTCGCATCCTGGGCCTCAACATACCAAAAGATGGCTCAGGCGCCCAGACCATCCTCTTCCTGCAGCGCACACTCACCCAACTCATGCACATCATCCGTAGAGTCTCCCATCGCCAGTTTGGACTACAAGAAACGGACACTCTGCGCATCATCCAAGCTACCCTCATTAGCCGAATCACGTACGGGACACCGTACTTGGCCCTGAAATCCGCGGAGAAGGACAAACTCGACGTTGCCATTCACCAAGCCTACAAGGGCGCCCTGGGACTACCCCCTAAAGACGGCCACACGAAAACTCCTTCAGCTCCGCGTCCATAATACATGGGAGGAAATACAAGAAGCCCATCGAGTCTCACAATTCACCCGACTCAAACTCACACCGGCAGACAGAGCTACGCTCAGCCGGCTCGGCTACACGCCTCCAGCAGATTGTGAGCAGAAGAAGCGCATCCCTCTCGCCATTCGAAATTCCATCAAAGTCGCACCTATCCCAAGAAACATGCATCCCATCTACAACAAGGCACGCCGAGAAGCCCGGATACGAGCCCTCAAAATCCAATACGAACACTCCCCGGACTCTTCTTTTACTCGCTACACGGATGCTTCCCCGTACCCCCAACAACCAGCCCATGCCGTGAGCGTCACCGACGCCCATTGCAAAGAACTGACGACAGCTACAATCCTCACTACGTCTATCGAGACAGCAGAAGAGCTCGCCATTGCTTTGGCGGCCACCACTGGCGACGAGTATATGACTGTACTGACCGACTCTCAAGCCGCTTGCCGTAACTTCCTACTAGGCCGCATATCACCAGCGGCCCTCAAAGTTCTACAAAACGTGCGCCAGCTCCCGGAACACCATATCGTCTGGAACCCCGGACACGAGTCCTTCGAGGGAAACGAAGCGGCACACGCTGCTGCCCGCGCTCATTCACACCGGGCCGTTTCTCAAGAGGGAAACGACACGCAAACCCCATGCACTTTCAAACCCACTCCTCTTCAGAAATATGCGGGCATCCTGGCTCATTACCGCCACGAACGACGACAGTTCCCGCCACCGCACCCCCACCTATCCAGAGCCGAAGCGACCGATTTTCGCCGGCTACAAACAAACTCGTATTCCCACGGCACACTACTTACTGCACAGGGTTGGGCAGAAATACTCAAAAATGTATTTGGAAATACAAATACTGGGATACATTAAAATAGGAGCCAAAATACTGATACTAAAATATATCTTTAAAAATGTATCGCGATACGTATTGGAAATACATTTTAAATAGAGGCAAAAAATATTTGGAATTACAAATACAGGAATACATTTTAGGGAGGGCGGAAATACAAATACAGAAATACTGATACTGCAATACATTTTTCAAATTTGTTTGATACGCCAACTGAGATAAAGCTTGAAGTTTGAAGTGGAAGTTTTTGATCCCGAAATCACTTTCCCGTAGGCTTGGCACTCTGCCTTGAATGTAGTGGTTTTGGGCGACGAGGAATTTTTAATGGGCTCAAAAAAACGTTCCATTAAGGACTGACCGCAGTCCCTTCCCTGACATCCTTTCTGTCTGACGAGGGACGCGAAAAGACTTCGACCTCTAAATAAATTCTATGTCACCCTAAATCCCATCAAAACGTCACCACGCCCCTGTCCATTAAGGACGCCCCTGTCAACATTGATCACATGACGTCACGGTGGAATGAACTGGTATTCTTTATCTGTAGGTGTGGCCTTGAACATGAAACTTTACCACGCTGTTGTATGAAAGGACGATACGTACTTTCGTTGTAAGTTACTTCGCTGAAGATCGCGCAGGCAGTGTCATTTGGAATATTTGAGAATAGTGGACCACCTTAAGCATCCTGGAACACATGCCTCATCTGTTACGGTTGAAAAAACGATACGGTGGCATCCCTGTTGTGAAGGTTTTTCCTGCCGACCCTCCTTCATCGACGCATGGGTTGCAGTCCTCAAGTTTCGCATAGCATCATCCAAACAGAGACCTCGTGGATTGGGACATGATATTGCCGGCACAGGCGAGCTCTCCGAGAAACGGCGCGCTCGAGACGAGTCGCGGGTGTTCGAAGTCTGGGTCGGCGTGCACAGAGGCCACGTCTGGCCTCCTTCCTGGGTTTCGGATCACCAGAGCATTTGAATATGTGTTGAACTTCACTGCGTGAGTCATGCTAGTATTTCAAGTCAACCACCACTGTGACTCAGCTTTGCCGGTTGGGTGCACTGTGTACGCTAGGGTAAGAGAGACGGTTAGCAGTGGGCAACGGTTGATAGTTGAGCGTGTTGGTACATACTTGTATATTTGACAGCTGTCTTTTCTCTCCTGTCTCAATCTCTCTATATATCTTCCCCTGGTTCAAGCTGTCAAATATACAAGCAGTGGGCATTGGGTGCCAGCAAACAATGACTCAAGAAATTCCTACCTAAGGACCTGTGGCAGAAGATGCTCTGACTCCACTCCTGGCACGCCACCTGGTTCGAGTGCCCGACTACGCAACACTTCTCAGAAGAGAGAAGAGGATCGACGCGTAGAAAAATAGTTTGGAGAATCGGAAGGAACCTTAGTCAACATAGTAACAATGCCCCAGCATCTCCTTGGCCCTAGTGCCCTCAAAAGTAAAAAAAAAAAAGAAATGCGTTTGGACTTGGATTTTTTTTCGCGGGGAGGGGGGGGGGGGGGGGAGTATTTCTCAACAAATGTAACAAAATACATTTCATCCTGATTGTATCGCGATACAAAGAAACGTTTCAAATGTATTTCGTTCACAGGAATACAGATACAGGTGAAAAAAAAATGTATTGCGATACAGAAATACATATACTAAATATATTTCTGAAATACTATCGCGATACATTTTGTATCGCGATACTGCCCAACCCTGGTACTGCACGCTATGCACCCCACCCTCTATCCTGCTACCTGCAACTTCTGCTCCCAGCCTGGCACTCTGTACCACATGGTCTGGGAGTGTCAGCAAACCCCATTCCTTGCCCCAACCCTCACGCAACCTACGAGCAGTGGGTGGGCCAGCTGACCAGTTCCGACCTCTCAGCCCAGCGTAGCCTGATGGAGAGGGCCCGGGCAGCCAGCGCGGATCAGGGCTTCCCGGACTAGAGGAGGCCCCCCGCCGGGCGGGCGCCCAACCATCAGCGCCTGAAGCTTCATTTATTAATAGTTTATTCCTCCTCCTCCTCCTCCTCCTTACACACTAAAAATTAATGAAATATCAAGTTTTTCTTCCTTTCAAATTCACCTCAAAACAAGCCGCGGCGTAATTTTGAAGGTCATGACCTACTCTGGCACCGGAACCGGAAGGTCTTTCGGCAGTAGGTGAATGAGAGCCTTAGCGTCGAGCTGGCGGTGTGCATGTAGGTTTTACCACAGGGTTTTACGGTGCTAATGGCACCGATGCCAAGGCATCGGCGCCATCATCGCGATACCCATGGACAATCGGCGCCTCTCATCACCGCGATAACCATGAACACATCGCAGATTAGCGAAATTCAACTAGACACGTTGTGCTACCTGCGATACCATGGGGCTGGTTCCATACGACGGTACGAATCTTGGAATGTACGGTGAGTCTTCCGTCGACGACTCCAGTTCCTCGTCGGAATTGGACGACAAGGGGTGGCGACTCCAAAGTACTGAATGTGGCGAGCACACACGGATGACCTTAGACCTAGGATTCCTTAAATCGATGAACCTGCTCCGAGTGCTTTGATGTGATTCATCGGGTAGCAAGCGGTGACACTGCAGCCGTTTCTTTTTAAGCTCCGGACAACACAAACTGAAAGTCGGACACTTGCAAAGAGCGAGTTGGCTACGACTGCGTCTCTTGTGACCGGAGTGACCGGAACAGCCGCTCTGCGCCGCGCGTACTCACTCCTGCAATCACTGCAACAAGCGCAGCAGGTCGTCAGCACAATCGCCGCTTCTCCGCCGGCGTCAGCTCTTTCCGCGGTGCCTTTTAAAAGGAGTGGGCACGCTTTCACTCACTGGCGTACCATAAAATGAACAAATATTTCCATGGGCTCAAGTTTTATTAATTTCTATTTTTTCAGAATAGGCTCGCAGGGAAGAATGGATAAAAAAAAGAAAAGAAAATGATGCAGCACGTGTTCCTGAACGATCACGACTTTAACACACGACATTAAAGACAGTACAAATCTCGCCACACGCCTTTTCTAAGATTGGAAAGATGGTGTGAAGTTAGCAGCGATATAGCAACACAGAAATATAATTTTGTGATTATATTCACTCATAAACGTTGCGGGAGTTCAGAAATGCTAACACTAATCACTTTTCTCAGGTGATGAAAACGTGTCAAATTTCGCATCTTTCATACACATCATTCTTCATACACACACATCGTTCATGGACATAAACAAGTAATTCCTTAAACTCGATCACGCTCATAAAAGGCGCAAAAATAGAGAATCCGGACGATGTTCGATGACACAAATTCTAAGAAAGCTCCACTGTAGTCGAAGTAAACAAACACGACGGCACGAGTGTTTCTTCTGTCTTGACCGTGCCGCCACAAGATTGCCACACAAGTAGATGGATATTCCCTTCTAGGACGTGCTGGGTTATCATCGCGACACACGACGAAAATTCAGTCGAGGATATCGCTTTATGCGAAACGATGAGCTTCCAGGACGCCGACCACGTCGACGATCGCCACCGACGCCTTGTTTTTCAGCAGATAGCAAGACCCGCGACCCCACCTTGCTTCGTTTACCACACGATAGATTTCGCATACCTCAGAGCAACATAAAATTTGGCAATTTCCGTCACATCGCTAGTTATGCTACAAAATGTGGACCAGAATATTCTATACCAAAAGTTTTAAGAATCACTCGCAGGCTATTTATTGTTTATAATCGTGGTGTTGGTGAGGTAGGATCTTATCTAATACGCGACGTGGATTTGGCTAACATGTTTTGGCACCGCGGATGCATCGCAGTGAAAAGGCAGAGAGCTCTCAAAGGAAAGAAGATGTAAAAGAGGTCTGCTTTTCTTTTAAAAGTTATACTGCACTATTTTGTTTGCTCTATATTTTTGTGTTTTGGTGGTTTTGTAACACCATTACGATGTGCGCTAGATTAAATTTGATAACAAAATTTTTTGATGGTCTCTTTAAGCATCCACCCTGAGTGTTTGAGCTTAGGATGCTTTACCGCATCAACCCCCACTTGTTTAGTTAAAGGGCAATTTAATCACTCAAAATATTTCCAACTCGCAATACCATAGTGGTATCGCTGGAACAGTGCTGGCATGAATGCATTCTAGTTACAAGGAGGATTTTCTTAACACGAATATGCATAAAACATAAAAAAACATACCTGATGATGGCACATGGCGTTACCGACAATCACACCGACAAACAATGTGGGTGGCTGTGACAGTATCTCAGCACGTTCTTAACGATAGGAATTAGCCTGCTATAGTTCCTTTGCCCCACACTGCTTCTCATCAGCAACACACTCCACAGAAGTTCTATTATGAACCTGCAGGACATGATGCAATTTTTGAACCGTTGGATGACATCGCATCAATGAACACGGTCATGATTATTTTCTGGTTGGGGATATGCAACAGAAAAGAGAAGAGTGTGACAGCTAATTCCCCGCAATATTTTGTGTTTTTTTAGCTGCTAAGAGACGAACGCTGCCCGCTAACAGGGAAATTAGGGTGTAAATTAGTTGCCACAGTATATTAACCTCTTAGTCAAAAGAGCGAAAATTGCTTTTGATGATATGCATAGTTTTTGACTACCTATGACTCTGTGACTTCAAATTTGATGAGCAATACACACTAAATAAAGGGACATATGCATCTAGACGCATAAACATAACTTAATTATTTTTAAACTTAACAAATTATCTGGTCAACTAGATTTTCCGCCATTGTACTAAAATAAAAATAAATTATTTTACCCTATTTTAAGAAGATGAAATAAGATAATTTTCTCCCGTACCCATAAGAGTGAAAAACAATCGTACGACGATTTCTTTCATTAGAAATAACGAGATCGGCCACTCCTTCTGATTCGACCCGTTCCGCAAATGACAAACAAGAGAAGGCAGAGATGTCTAAAGTAGCGCACGATTTCAGAGCTGAGCCAGAAACAAGAGAGGAACGGCAGGGAGGGGCTTCACGTGTCCCGCCTCCAGCACCAGCTTCCTATACGGAGCGCAAGTTCGTCTGCCTCTTTTGCAGGGGTTGTGATCACGTCAGATAGACGTCAATATCTGATTGGTTCCGAATGAAGAATAGTGGGTGGACCTCACGGCAGCTTGCTTTGACGTCTACGCATCATCCTTGAATCGGAGGGGATCTGAGCTCGGCGTCTTTTTGACGTCGTCGGAACTCCTGCGCAAGAAGCAGGCGACATGTTCTGCGCATACCTTCAACAACTCTTGGCGCCTCGTTACACTGGAGCTTGCAGGCAGCCAAAGCATAGAGAAAGGCAACCAGCACGGGCTGAAGGTCAAGCGTTAAGAAAAAGGAGTCCTGCTGTTCTCGGGTGGCACTCAGTTGGTCGAACGACGTTTTAGCAAACACCGAATTTTTATCAAAGGACACGTTAGCGAATGATCGGACGCGGCGAAATGGCGTTTACGGGTGGGCAAGGCGGGTTAATATTTTTGTAATGAGCCACCGCTGACTGTCGCTACGAAGCGGCGTGAACGGAGGGGACGTGTGGGTTGACACACGCCCAAGTTATTCGCTTCAACGTCGATTCGCTCAAATGACCGCTATTCGCTAAAAAGTCATTCGCTGATGTGGTATGAACCCTCACCATACTATCGTTACATTGTAAGCTCACGTCCTACATTCTTTTGAACAGGACTGCTTTCGAACGAACTGTGTGAAGGCCAAAACAGCTAGCTGTCGAAGAACCCGTCGATTCCCGTAATATGGCCGTTGGACGAAAGTATGGTTCCCCCGTGTTGACGGAGAAAGTTATCAAACTGTTTCCTTAATCTGAGAGTGTTATTGTTTGCAGACACGCCACTTCCGAAATTTTCGATTTCATAAGACAGCTTCTCTATCTACTGATAACTTCCGTTGGCAAATTTCGAGTGCTTTCAACGCGCCCCTTTTGATGCGCTCATCTTCCGCGGCGGATCCAGTTCAAGTTGGTCATCTCCCGTTCGTATATTTCTTCCAGCGCACGCCCCGCTGACCACTCCAACCCCGTCGAAGTTAATTATCGAAAATCGACGGAGCTAGCCGGAAGTAGACAGATGAGCGCTACGTCAGTTCCTTTAGCTCGGCGGCAGTTCCTTTAAATCGGCGGTGCGCCTGTGCACTCAAGGTCGCCGTACTGTGCGGACCGTCGAGTTGGATCTGTTCGGACGGATCGGTATTTTTACGCGGGACTGTGACAGCCCAAACGGTCCTACTTAGTGGAGAGCGGGTCTGAAGCGTGGAAAATCGTAAGCGATAACTTTTGTGATTCTGAGAGGAGGAGCGAAAGAAATTAACGACAGAAAACCTGATGAAAGCGGGTGGCATGTCTATGTTTTCGCGGCTGGTTTTTAACCTCGTATCTCTGCCTACCGCCGTCGTTTGTTCGTGCGAAAACGCAAGAAAAGACTAGGCAACGACCATGCAATTGATGGTTTGCTTCCTCTTTGTGTTTTTAAAAGTCTTACCAGTGCCCAGCCTGTGTCACCTGTTCCTTCCGGCAATGGACAGTGAAAGTAGTGAGTCGTCCTCGGAAAGATCAGTTGGCTAGACAACTTGTAGTAGCTGCCATATTGAACGGTGGACCGCCTCCACCGGGTCGCTCGAAAAATGACATCGCCGCTGGTCGATTTAGTTAGGGGTCAACAGAGCTGATTTTTACCTCCCTCGCAGATTTTGGAAAGCGCTTCGAATCTACCATCGGCATTAAAAAATGACGTGATTGTAAAATTGATACGGTGTCGCCACATTCGTCGTATGTACCCATTTTTTTCTTGGTATTTTTGAATTTTTTGTAGCGGTCGCGAACATTTTGTTCACTCTTAAGCTGACACTGCCACCAAAGCTACAAGCGCGAACTAGTCCCAGCTCCTGGCTTTGAGACGTGCATTTCTAGCGCCAGTGCTAGCTCTGCGGAAGACCGCTTTAAAGCAGCGACCTCGAGCTATTCTGCTTGTGGTATCGGTGTCCTCCATTCTGCTTAGTTGATTTTCTTATTTTTGTTTCGTTGTTGTGGCCGGCAAAGCTCGCGCTCGCACGTCTTCAACAGTCGGTTAGTAAGAATGCGATTCTGTTTATAAATATAATGTATCGTATTGTGGCTCAGTCAGCCCTTCAAGAACAACCGAAAACCGTTCCACACAGCACTGTGTGACGGAGCACTGAACAATTGACTCATCTGTGATTCCCGCCTCTAATATTAACGCCCGTTTTTTTTTATTTCTTTAGGACTGCTCCCCTTGACGCCATCATAATCAGGACACACAGAGAAGATCCGGTTCCTTGGAAAACGTGCAAGATCACGGGCCCAAACATCTACCTGCGCTCGTGGAACGTGGACGAAACGTCGATGGTGAGGAAGTCCTGATTCTTGCAGCGAAACGCTGAAACGTGACAGGAGGGCCCATGTGTTGGTAACCAGATATATAAATATGAGGCTATACCGCACCTGGAATCGCTGCGCGATAGAACGCACCTAGTATCGATACCAGGCGCTATACGCACCTGGTATCGCTGCGCCGCATCGATACCATGTGCGTTCTAAGGCTCTTCCCGCATGCTTTTCAACGGGTGGAAGGCGAACAAAAAGAGTTCGAAATAAGGACTTAACACAGAAGGCTGCATTTCTCCAGCGCTTCATGATTTGACGAGCCTTAAACGAAAAGCGTGTTTTTTTGGCCACCCCGCGTCCAGTTGTTTTTATCCGTAACATGGGTCTAAAGTATCAAACCGCCACTGACTGCACAAGTAAGATTTTTCGCGGTAGTACTCGAGAGCACGCCCAAATACTTTACTATAGTGGTTACCCACATCACATTACCGAACAGGCAATGTGTTGATGACAATTTATGCCAGAAAACGAGACATCTGTCCCAGTTTACCGCACTTCTACTGACATCGCAAAGAAGGCTTAACAGTATTGACCAGCTCCACGGCACTTCCTTGGTTTACAAAAACAACAAAAACAATGCAATCTCGTCCGCAGACGCCTAAAACGCGCATCTTTGAAGAACGCAGTTTAAACCCGCTTATTAACCTGATATCTACATAATCCAGAACAGACAAAAGAACATCATACGGTACGTGGTCGAATGATTTTTCAGGGTCCACATTAAGCAAGGCTACGCGGCTATACATAACATTACAAATTCCCAGGACATTCTGCGCAGTATAAATATTGATAAAAAGTTATGCCCTTTTTGCCACATTTTTTGTTCGTCCCAGACTCTTTGCTGGTTACTATAAAAATGGCATTAATTACGATTGCAAGTTACCCAGCCTCAAATGTAATGGATTTCCATTAAAAATTACTGTCGCTAAAAATTAACGGATTACTTTACTCGTTACGTTACAAAACTCTTTAACGTTAATTTGTACGTACACCTATTCAAAAAAAGAATAAAACATTTTCAATATTTAAAGAAAAAAGATTTTGCAGCACGACTTTTCATTTTTATACGCCTGTATTATGGTAATCCTTGTAAAAATAAAATATTGTATTTAAAACAAAGAGTGTAGGTCCGTTCACCTGTAAGCTGGCAAGGCATCGAAAGCTGCAACTACAGCCGACATCCCGCTGTCTTACGGCCTCCGGAAATTACCCTGGAATTCCGCAGACAAATCTAGCGGTGCGCATGCTCAGTAGCAGCGTCAACCTCCGCTACAAGATTAGGAGCTAAAGAAGCGCTCTACAAAAGCTCCCTTTTGACTCGGGTGTTTCGCCAATTATTTTAATGAAAAGAAAAGCTTGGTTCTAACGTTACAATGTAAATAACGCCAATGCAGATAGCAGGTGCCCAAGCTTAAATATACGTGTGTCTGTAGACAAGAGTTTGTTGTTCATGCTGATGAAAATGTGTGTGTTTTTTTTTGGCAAGCAAAGTATGCACTGAAACTCTAGGTTTCCGTTCTCCTCAGTGCCCTGAATTTTAAACATCTCATTAAGAGATGGCCATGGAGACGACGGACACTCCATGACCAAAAACTCCACCAGTCAGAGAAAAAATGTCAGTTACGGGTTATGGATCGTTCACCGGTTCTCACTTTCCTACCACAATTCGTGGAGGCCCGGGAAAGGGAGGGCATAGAAAACAGGAGAAGCGGTGGCCATCGGTCTCACAAAACAATAGAGGATCACACCACATTTACGCGTTCTCTCTTTGCCAGCACTCCTTAGATGACTCATTCCCCTCCCCTCTCTCCTCTATGTGTTGAGTATAAACTGAGGAGGGGACTCGACCACCATGCGCAAACAAGTAATCACAAAGACGTATCGTCCATACCCTAGAACACGATGCTCTTAGCCTAGCGCCGGGCACTTTTCAGCCGTGCTTCTAGAGAGTGCTAGAATGAAGTAGCACACGACATGATGTCTGTGAAGGTGGCAGGAGACGTCGAAGAAGTTCTAAAGGGTGAAACGGTGTAGAAGACAAAAACAAATAATCTTGAACAACTTTCTCCTTCCCCGAAGAAGAAGAAAAACACGAAGGAAGGCGACGGAGAGCTTACTCGACCTTATTTTACTTGATTTTTGTGTTTCCTATATTTGTACATGCCTTGCCCATTTGTCTAGTGGCTCTAGTAACCTGTCATAAAAAATGTGATTTCTTTTCGGCTATCCTTCCTTTCTTAATGTTTTCTATTTTCTTGAACTCGCTCTCTTTATGCTGCTGATTGTTCTGCACGTATTGCTCCAGTTACTGTATTATGATCATATTTTTAATAAAGTAACGAGTAATTAAAGTAATCCGTTACCTATATTTTGTAATGAATTTACATTACAAATTACTTCCAGGAAGTAACCTGGAAAATACAAAGTCACTTAAAAACTAACAGATTATAAGTAATCAGCTACTTGTAACCGATTACTTCCCAAGACTGGTTTGACCCAACTAACTGGGTAATAACGCATTGCACGCTCCTGGCCGAAATTTTCATCGACATTTTATAGTCGAAATTAGTGAGACAATTTGATCGATAAGATGTAACATGACGGAGTTGAACTGTATCGTCTGTTTTAGGAACGAGGACGGTGTTTCGTCGAGGAATCCAAGGAGCCGCTGTAATTGAGACCGTTTTTAATGTTGGCCCAGTGATGGTAAAATAATCAAGAGGAAAACAAAAAAACCGTCGATCCGGTACCTCTTCTTTCTTTTAGCTATTTTCTTTTACACTATCGTCGTCTTCCTCTTTTCGGGATCCTTGATCTCTTGCAATATATTTTACGTCTTCCCAACTCTCAGATGTCGTTTAATGAAAACAATCCTCAAGTAGGTACCGGAGTTGAATCGGCCGTCACAGAATCTTGTTTCCTGGCCCTCAGAGAAGGCATATGCGTACAAGTCCGTCTATACCTGGGTACGGTGTTCAACCCTACAGATTTTCCAAAACGCTCAATGCTTCTTGGCTCCTAGCAAAACCAACTGCCCCTCTTTTATGTCGCTGCCCCTATCGTTCATTTTCAGAAGGGCCCCTCTTATTTCCTTCAGGTACTCCTGATGCCATCTGTGCCACCAGTCTTTCGATAAGCTTTGTTTGACTCTCCAGGCCTCTCTAATATCAGCGCCCCAATTTGTGCTAGAGCTGGTGAGGCGCTGTTTTCCGCCAACTATATCCGCAGGTGTGATTGCAATCGGTTCCTCAGCTTCGTTGTGTGCGTATGTCAGTAGGCGGTTGTTCATTGCACCCTCTACGTGAGCGGTGAGTGTGAGCGATTCCTCACTGCTGAACAACTTCCGTCCAATCACCTTCCTGATGGACGCCTTCATGCTCCTTATCATCCGCTCGTAGAATCAGCCTCACCACGGTGCTCTCTCGGCAATGCACTTCCACTTGATCTGGTATGTTGCTATAAAATCTTTGTTCCGTGGGCGCTGTATCATTTCTCTCACCTCACTGATATCCTTGTCCGCTCTCTTGCATGTTCTAGCGTTATCGCTGTACACTACAGAGCACATCTCTCCTCCTGCAACTAATCTTCTGAACGCCTGCATGAAGCTGCTTGTCGATATGCTGGGCGCGACTTCAAGGTGTAACCCTCTGGTTACCGCGCAAGTAATTATCGCGATCTTTGTTACACCTCCGGATGATTTTGAGTAAAGTGGTCCAGTGAAGTATATACCCACAACACTAAATGGAGAGCTTTGCGTGACTCTGTCTGCTGGTAAGGGAGCCATCTCTTGACCCAGCGCTCTTGTGTTGTATTTTTTGCACTCAATGCATTTGGTTAAAATCTTTTTGATTAACTTGCAACACTCAGAACTTCGTACTCTGGCGTGTCTCTAACTCCTCCGGGCAAGGTGAGATGGTGCACAGGCCGCACCAGAAGCTCAGTGAAGTGCCTGTTGTTCGGCAATGCTGCTGGATGTCGTTCTTCAAAACCGAGCTGGCTCTCCCGAAGATGACCTTCTAGCCTGAGCACCCCATCTTTACTCCTGAAGACATTCGCTCCATGTAGCAGCTTTCCGTCTTTTCCTCCTCTCGTCCTCGTTGCGACTTCCTACTTTAGGAGTGATATATTCTGCTCTTGTTTGATAAGATAGCGCTAAGCTTCCTTCAGTTGTTCAGCTGTCAGAGGGCCCGCAGTATTGCTTCCTCTTGTCCTTTTTATGCACCTGAATACCCAAGCTGTCACTCTCAAGAGCCGCACTTACAAGCTAAACATTCGAACGTTGACTATGTTGGTGAGTGTTAGGTTTACCACGCACAGTTCTGTCTTCTTTGAGTCACTTCCTTCTACTTTTATGTTATACTTATATGGCGGACGTGCTTGGTTGTCGACTAGCCATTCTGGTCTTTTCCACCGAAAACGTGAGGTCACAAGTTTGCAAGCTTTTACTCCTCTGGTTAGTAGACCGGCAGGATTTTCTACCCTTTGTACGTAGTTCCACTCTTCTGGCTTTGAACGCAATCATTTCCTTCAACCTCTTTTCGACAAATGATTTTCTTCTTTTACTTTTTTTGATCCAGTGTAGCGCAATAGTGAAATTTGTCCGAAAGCAAGATTGACTGATTCTCCGAACTAAATTATTTTTTTGACATATTCATTCAGTCTTGCTGCCATGGTAGCGGCTAAAAGTTCTAAACGTGGTAGTGAAATTGCTTTCAGCGGAGCGATTCGACCTTTTGCTAAAAGCAGTTGCGCTTCCTTGTCTCCATCTTCGTCACTGGTGACTATAGACGCAGCTGCGCCGTAATCAAAGGGACTCGCATTTGAAAAAAAAATATTTATGTCGGTTTTCTGCACCGATTATCGCTGATTAGCATTATATCATTGGTGTACGCTCACTTGCTTTAGTTACTCCAGCTCATTTATTCATGTCGTCCATTCCTTGGTTTCCTTCTCTTGCAGTGATGCGATGTGATGCCTTTCTTCCAAAGTTGTTGAAATTCTCTCTTAGCTCCCACTGAAAATGGTGTGAGCATTCCCAAAGGGTCAAACAGTCTTGCTGTCATTTGCAGCACTTGCCGCTTGGTAAGGATTGCTCCCTTGGGCCTAACCATCCACTTTTCGACTTGAAACCTGAGCTCGTCGGATGAATTTTTCCATATCAGGCCAAATACTCCGTTCTCTTCGGCTTTGGCCACCTCGGCGTTGCCCTCATTGCCAAGCGCGTATTCATTTTTCACTTCCTGATTATTCGACACCCCTTTTCTTAAGTTTATTGTTGCTCTGAAGAAGATACATCGGGCTTCACGGTACGTTTTTCTTGCCTCCTCTGTGGTGTCTGCTCCAAGCAACACGTCGACGACATAACTATTCTTCTTTCATTGGGCAACTCTTTCCGGAAACTCGTCCTCCGCCGTTTTCACGTGATACCGAAGAGTAGGCGCAAGGAGAAAGGTACATGGTGCAGTGCCAAACTTCACCCTCTTTCCCTCCATAGTTCCATTGTCGGGTACTGCTGCGAAATGCTCTGCTTCTCTTTCTACCAGTACATGCGGAGCGCATCTCTGTCGTCTTCGTGTATGCCAATCTGTAAACACGCCTTTTCTCCGTCCGGCACCATTGCGATACGATAATGACGGAAGTTGACCAGTAAAGCTAAAATATCTTTCGTTTAAATTTACGTCAACTTCCAGATTGTCGTTTAACGAAGATCCGGGAGAACCGCTTGATGATGCATCGAATACTATAAGGATTTTTGTGGAGGCCTTGTCATATCTCATTGCAGCCTGATGTGGCATGTAGTAGCATAGTCGCCCGTTTGCGTTCTCAGCTTTCACCTTTCTGCAAAGGCAGTGTTTAAATACACCCGTAGCGCTCTGTCATACTTCTCAAGTAGTTTCGAGCCCTTCTGTAACCTTCTTGTCAGTTGGATCAGCCTTTTTATAGACAGTCCCCTGTGGTCATCTAAGCTAACTGTTTGCTTCCATGGCAGTCGGACGTGGTACCTACCCTCCTGGAAATTTACTGTATCTACAAACTTGGCGAGTATGTCGTCGTCGTGGCCATTTTCTACTGGACTATTTTTGATGTCTACTGCTTCCAGTTCCCAAAATTGCTTCCAGGCGTCGTTGACATCCTCAACTGTTGCGGTTACGTTCAAGACCATCGCTGTGGAAGAAGTCGTCAACTCTGAATGAACTGCCACCGGTCCTTGAATTGTCGATCTTAGCACTGTTTCCATGGCATCGATTCTATTGTCTAGCTTCTTAATTCGTCCAGTACACATGTCCCAGTAATGATCCGAACCAATCAGAATGATCGTAGCTTCGTTATTGATAACCTTTTCTGGGTCGTCTGCTAGTGGTATGTTCATCCTTTTGAGGTTCCTTTGAATATTGATGTCAGGCCTTGGCAACGTCTCTCTTGAGACTACTTCTACTTCTAAGGCTTCTATCAAAATTCTTCTGTCATTGGCTCTTTTTTCAGCTTTACGTCCACTACATTGAGCATTCGCTTCACCTCTTTTCCCCCAAATGATCCAATAATGATTCTTTCTTTTCTGAGTACTTTGCATCCAAGTTTCTTTGACAAACTTGCGGTTATAAACGACCGCTGGCTTCCGGTATCCAGCTTCACTCGATAGTAATATGATGCTGATCTTCCTTCTGACCAAGCGACCGCTGTTTGTAGTAATACGCACGTGCTGCTACGGTGGATCTCTTGTTAGGCATGGAAATTGCATACCCTTTCTGTAGACACCACATGATGTTGGTCCAACGTTGCACTACTTGTGTGTGCGCTTGTATCAGTTGTGTTTATTGTTATGCATTGAGTGGACGTACTTCGGTTGACTCATTCACCCTGCTCGTTACGGCGGCACGTTGATGTTGCGTGCCTCTGTTTGCAGGCCTTGCGGGTTATCCTGGCTTGGCAGCACCTACCTGTGTGGTTTGGCCTTGTACAGTGAAAACGCCTTTTGCCGACGCGTTGTTTTGACTTCCTGTCCTCATATGCTTGCCTTTTTTGTGCAATCTTCGGCGTTGTGACCAATGTGATCACAGAAGAAGCAATTACGCGCTGTTGTGCTCTGGAACGTTGACGCACATTCAGAATTTCTCGCGGGTGGGGATGGCGCTGTCGCGTTACTATTTCTCATTTCTTCTTCTGTTACCTCTTCCCTGCATCTCACTTGATGTCTGATATAGTCGATTAGGCTCTTCTGCATTTTCTCATTTGTTCTTCCTGGGGTCTCGTCTACTTGCTGTGACGTGGACGCTACTGGATTGTGTGGTCTTGATTCTTCCTTCACTTTGAAGTCTACCAGCATGTCTGTTGGTACTGCTTTATTCAATATTGGAAACAAAATTGCAGCATATGACACAATAGGTATCGCCATTGCTTAAAGCCCACTTTTGTATACCTGTATCTTCTGGTACATCTGAGCTAGACCGCTATGGTCTCTGCACAATTCCACTTTATTCAAGTTGATGAGCGCATTTTTATGCGCCTCGATTAAGTTGTCTTCACTTCAAAGTTGTCTTTTAATAGATTTATCGCCTGTTCATAGTTTCTTTCCAAAAACTACAGCCCCTCAATGGCCAAGGCGGCTTTTTTCTGTAAGCACCGTCATAAGGTAATTGAACTATGTCCGTTTCACATCCCAGGCCTCAAATAAATTGACGTTTCAAACTGATGCCAGAATCGTTGCCACATCAATTTGTTTCCATCGAACTTCACAAGTTGAAGCTTTGGCAGCTTCACCAGTTTATTCATCTCACGCGATACGGTTTCTCTTAACGCTGAAACATGGCCACCATGTTCTTCTCTTTGCATGCCTTGCGTTGTGTTTTGAAAACTGACTTCTCACTTGGAGCTTGCAGTTAATACCTTGAGATCGTATTCGATTACCCCCTAATATTCTGCAACCGCGCTTTTGGCCGTCAGACATTGTTCCATTTGAGTGTTCGTCTCTCTGAGCGTTTCGGCTGCTGCTTTAATCAGATTAACCGATAGGAAAAGGTCGTTTTTGACAGCATTTTGTTCAATTTTCTTTTGTGGGCTTCCATTATTAAGTGAGTTATTTGCGTTCTTAGAGCCTTTCTATTTCTGGTTACAACGTCCCTGCACGAGGTAAAATGTTCAAAGGGCTTACAACTGCTGAGCACTGGTGTCCGATCCTTGCCTGCTGTTCCTTGGCTTTTCCTCCAGTTCTGTCCAGGTCCTCGCCAGCCGCTCCTTCGCCGACTTCTTCTGTCCACGTTCCTTCGTTGGCGAAGTGGTATCTTGGTCACGGCCCCATGTTTCGTCGAGGAAGACAAGGAGTCAATGCGATTGAGACCGTTTTTAATGTCGGCCGGATAATATAAAAAAAATCAAAAGCAAAAAAAAAAACGTCGATCCGGTACCTTTTTTTTATTCTTTTAGCTCTTCTTTTACACCGTTATCGTCTTCCTCTCATCGGGATCCTTGATCTCTTGCAGGATATCTTACAGATGGTATGGGACGATAAAAAAAGATAATGGAAGGGCAATAACAATACAAGCTTCTTTAAACACTTCGCAAAAAACAAATGACACTGTTGTTGTTTTTGTTGTTACACTTTATTAAGGTAAGGATGGCGCGACGGCCTGGAGGGGACGGTTTACAGGGGGGGGGGGGATTAAAGAAAACGAAATTTAAGGTTATATTTTTCGATCAATGCCCGTCGCGCGCGCAAAGTCCCAGAGGGACAGCAGCGTTTTTTTCGCACAGGCACTACTCTTGGGGTTAATCCAGTCCTCGTATGCACGCACATTGGGGTCTAGAAAACGACTCCGTTCAGTTTGGAGCCCCGCACACTCCCACAGTAGATGTCGGACCGTTGGGGGAACGCCTGTAGAGCATGTAGAGCAGGTCACCACCGGGCTGGGAGCTTCGGTTGACTGCGCTGACTCGGAGTAGGAAAAAAATGACACTGTATATTTAAGCTTCATGTAAAACGCTGCACTGAGCCCCTCAGACCTAGGCGACTCCCCTGATCAAGAACCGTAATTGCGATCACTACTACTCCGATAATGATAGTATCCGCTAGAAATTATTTAGTCTCATCGTCTAACCCCCGGGGCCTCGAAGGCAAAAAAATTGTTTTCAAACCACTCGATCTTTACACGGTTGTACGACAACGGGCCTCTGTATTTATTGAAGAACGCCTTTTCCATTTCTGCTTTCTCTCTCGTGACACTCGTGACACTCGTGACACTCCCATCCCCTCCAATTTCACCAATCTTATTATGTCGGGCGTATCTTTTTTTCCAGTGCCCTAAGCTCGCTTTTCGGGGCACCTTCCCTTTTATCTGCTCTCGCTCGCACAAGTTCACCTTCAAAACGGTTTCTGTCTAACAGCTCGAGCTTTTCTTTCAAGGTTGATATGTCATCTCTGAAAGCACCAGGCACTTGACATACTTCTTTTAGCAGCATCTGTCTCCAAGTTAGTCAGCGTTAAGTCTTTATATTTTAGCTGTTTTTCTTAGAGTACGTTCTTAGAAAAAAGAGTATCTGTAGTCTTCCATAAGGCGCGGGACGTTCTCTTAAAATTTGTTTCTTTAGAAATGGAGAAATAGTTTCCCTTAAAGCAGGGTAGCAAAGTTTCTGCGTCGCCTGCATCTCATTATGGCGGCATCAATCGAGCAAATCGAGATCACTAAGGATTCAAAGTCTATTGTGCGGGGCGAGAGGAACAGCAAATAAAGCATAACACAAGCTTTCCACGAACTGTATTTATTTCCCAAGCCAGCTTCCGCCCGCAGGTAATGAAACTGGCGTTTTGAATGCAGTTACTCTGTCTTCTCGTCGTCAGCACTGGGATGTTCAACGGAGACAACCGATGCCCAGTTACTTCGTGCACTTTACGTCTCACCTTTGTTACTCCTCGAACCACAATTCTTTCGTCGACCGCACATCACTGAAGAGTGGTAAACCATTCGCGATACCAAAAGCCACTCTCAAAAGAGCAAGTTCGAAGCAGCGGTTGCATGGTAATCAGAAAGTGTCGCGAGGCGTGAAAGAAGGTAAAATCGCTTGCCACCAGATGGTAGGGTCAAGCAGAGTAATTGCAAGTAGCTAGGCTAGGTGGCGCCAGGTACCGCCCAATTTATATTCTACAAAATACATTTTATATGCTTCCGCCACCATTGCGCTTTGGGACCTTCGGGAAGCTTTATTATACACACATGTAGATAAGTGACGCACACAACTAGTGTCAGATGAATATACACATTTGATCGCACACATACACGGCACATACAAACAGCAAATGAACGGCACACTAACCCAATTGCTACATCTGTGCTCGGCGTTTCCAACTTTTATACTGGTCGTTTTGTAGGTACGGATTATCTCATTGACCAAATGAGCAATAAAAATTATTCCCTGCATGTTGACGTCTTTCCAGCAATGTCGCACCTATGAAAGTATATTGAATCGCTCAAGGGATGAATCTATTAGTAAAAAGTAAACGCTCATGCCGTAAGTATTTGAAAGCCAATAAATAAAGCCGCTCCAATGCGGTTACAAGCCATGTGCTTGCTTCCCCGCCCGGCGCGTCTTAGCCACTATTTCCACGGTAGTGCATGTTTTTGTATTTTTACTATTCGCTAGCGGCTGAAATTGTCGCCTTGAATTAATCTGCTTAGAGTGGCCGTGAGCTAGATTCACTCATGTACAAGCGAAGCTTTGCAGGAAGAGAAATAGCTTTTTGATCAACTTGAATGATGTCAAAGCGGCGACTTGCGGTTGGTGTTAGTTGTACGGAGCTACGCCATGTGACGAGCCAGACCACTTCTAGCGCTTATCCAAGCGCGCCACTCGGAGGGCAGTTTCTCCAGGAACCATAGTATATTTAAACAGCGAAATAAAGGATAGCTTATTTTTGGTGATTTTACCTACCATCTTTCATTGAAGGGGCTTTGCAATTATATTTATGCGTCTACTTATTTTGCGGTTACCACGTCTCTTGGAGTTCGGGCAAACCAGCGGGCGCGGAGAGAGAAACTAAATATCGGTGTGTCATATTTTAACCGAACGACGCAAAAACCTTTTCCACCTAAGGGGGCGACCCGCGGTGCCGAAAACGCGCAATATGTAACGACATCGTGACGTTTCAGGTCCTTCCCTTCGTACTGGTCTGAGCCACCCAAAGCTTCCTTTTAGTCGAAATACGAAATATAAGAGGCGCGAGCCGTTTCAAATATTTATAAAGGTTGTTTTTGTTCACTATTTTAGATCCGAAAAGAAACAAATGCAGTTTTTAAAGTACGGAAACAAGAAATGACTCGTCGATACACCGGCCACCAAGCGGTTGAAAAGGCGACGCATGCTAGAAAGGTGTAGTGGGATGATGCTCCGACGAGCGGCGAGCATAAAAGAGATTCCGGATGTACGCGGCGGCGCTGCAGTCGAGGATCCGACCGGTTCCGAGCGTTCCGAAAGGCCATCGGCGAGCGGCTTGGGCTTGCGGTTTGGTCCTTCGGCGCTACGGCAGCGCGAAGTGACTCCCGTTCGGAACTGATCTTTACCCCGTGCTTGCTGTCGCTTGTGGCCAATGAAGGTTCATGCCGAATCAGTGTTTAGTCACGCAACAAGTGCAATGCGAGCCGTCCTGGCCGCCCGCTTCATCCAGCTTATATAGCACATGCTTTAGTGGCGCCCTCTCGAGCCGTGGACACTTAGTGCGGCAGCCGTGAGTGCTCGCTGAGCTCACTACCCCTCGTCTTGTTCACGGCCATTCAAGAAAGCAAGGACGTCATCAAGGAGGTTTTTTTTTGCTTGTTTTTGTAATTGTAGTTTCGGTATAACTTTTGAAATAAAGCGAAATACGAGAAAAGAAAAGTTTTATCAAGTTACTAATTCAGTGCGCTCAGGTTCGGTGCAAATTAAAAATCAGTAAAAAAGTCCTTGCACGGCCCCTTTAATGCTAACATTCCAAACTGTAAATATACGCACTTTCCGTCACCAACCCTTTTGGTGGTGTCGCAGTAGTAGTGAAGAGCGGGGTAGAGTGCGCTCAGGTTTTCTGCAAACGCTACTTGAGGCAGTAGCAGTTAGCGTTCTTTTTGACCGACTCATCACCCTCGTCTTGCTCTACCTGCCACCCAACGTTCCACTTAGATAAGCTGCCTAAACCTTTTTTAATTTTAGGTGATTTTAACGCCCACCACCTTTTGTGGGGTAGTTTTCGTCAGGATTCCCATGGTGGAGTTATGAAACGACTTTTATTATTATCTGGGCTCTCTCTGCTGAATAAAAAGGAGCCCACGTTTTTTGGTGGTGCTCATAACACCTTTACATCAATAGATCTTTCCATATCATCACCAGCTTTACTTCCGTGGTTTTCATGGAATGTTTTAGATAATCAATTTGGCAGCGATCATTTCCCCATAATTTTAGAAACCTCAATACCCCTTCCTTTGTTTTCAACCCGCCTTCAAAAGTGGAAGTTAGAGGGCTGACTGGGTTCTTTTTGGTTTAAATGCTGTACTAGATCTATCGCTCTGTCGTAGTATGTCCCCCGACGAGGCGACAGTGTTTGTAACCGAATGGCTAATTAATGCTGCTGCATCTTCTATTCCGCCAACATCCGGCGTCCTATACCGGAGGTGCAAACCCTGGTGGAACAAGGACTGCAGAGTCACTCGCAGGAAACAGTACCAGGCATGGGGTATATTTCGCCGTTATTCCAATTCTTTTAACCTAACTGAAATTTAAAAAAGTAGGGCCAAGACACGTTGGACACGGAAACAGGAAAAGAGGACATCATGAGAAAAATATATATTTTCTCTAAATAACTTTGTTCAAGCTTAAGAAGTGTGGGATCGCCTGCGGAAAGTTCGAGGAGATTACCAATCTTTCCGAACTCCTCTGTTTTCTTCCCCCTCTGTATTTGCTGAAAGATCAAGCGAATGTTCTCGGGGAGCATTTCCTGCTTATTAGTAGCTCCTCTAATTTTAGCGAAGAATTCAAGAATTCTAGTCGACTGCTAAAAAGCAGCGCATCTCGATGTTGGAGGGTGATTTATTATCCTAGAATAGACCGTTAACAATGTGTGAACTCAAGGTCGCTCTTAATGCAAAGAAGCGGTCTGCACCAGGGCCAGACAGACTCCACTATGAAATGCTGAGGAAACTGTGCTCAAAATCTATGAACGGTCTGCTAAATTTTTAAAATCATCTATGGCAAGCTGCTGCCTTTCCGGATTGCTAAAAACATGCCCACATAATCGCTTTTTTGAAAGCTGGGAAAGACCCTTCCATTCCTACGAGCTATAGTCCCATCGCTCTCACAAGTTGCTTAGGGAAGACTCATGAGAGGCTTGTGAATCGTCGTCTTGTCCATTTCTTAGAGGCTACGATTTTTTTTTTTTATGCAAAGCAGTGCGGCTTTCGGGAGGGACGAGCGACCACAGATCATGACTTGTACAACTGTGGTGTGCGGCGCCGCATGCTTCAGTGCATACAGAGCATTCTCAGCGAAAGAATTTTTCAGGTCCGATTGCGCTCCAGACTGTCAGATGCTTTCTCTCAAGAAAATGGTGTTCCACAAGGAGGAGTGCTGAGCGTTACACTCGTTGCTGTTAATATTAACAGTCTAGCAAAGCTTATGCCATCATCAGTATCTTACACTTTACATGTGGATGATGTGCAAATATCTGTGTCTTCCTGTAACCTCTCCAGTTGTGAATGGCAGTTGCAACTTACAATCAATAGAATGTGTAGGTGGGCAAATAAATATGGCTTCAAATTTAAAAAAAAACAGTATGCGTTTGTTTGTTTGCTTATACCTTTATTTAAGACATAACGGTCTTTTACATTGCGTCGGGGATTGTCTCTTGATCCTTCCTTGCATCTTAATAGCATTGACATATCAGTCTAGCAAGAACACATTTTTTGGGTGTGATATTTGACAAGAAACTTACCTTTGTGCCCCATATGACAAATTTGAAGCGTAAATGCTTGATGTCATCAAGCATCCTAATGGTGCTGTGGGGTTCTGATAGGCGCTGTCTCCTATCACCGTATAACTTCTTAGTTCCATCCCGCCTCGACTATGGTGCAGTAGTATATGGGTCAGCGCGGCCATCTGCTCTTAAGGTGCTTGACCCAATACACCACCTTGAACTACGACTTTCTACAGGTGCATTTCGCACATATCATGTGAAGTGTTTGTATGCTGATACGCATCAAATGTCCCTCGGGAAACGGAGGCAGTACCTTAGAGTCTCTTATGCTTACAAAGTATTTTCAAATCTAAAACATTCCTCCTACAGTGCCCTTCATAATTGCAGAAGTTCACAGCTTATTGAAAACAAGCCGAGCATTGTTAGACCATTAAGCCTCCGTTTGCAAAGTACTTGTCAATCCCTTAATATCCCCCTCCATGAGATTTCTTTGCTAAAAAACACTCCTAGGGTTGCTCCTTGGGATGATCTGACGATTTTCTGTGACTGGTCACTCGCAAAATACAGTAAGAGCAGGGATGGGCAGTATTTCAGATACAAGTATTTGAAATACGTATTTCAAATACTTTGTGTATTTTGCATTTGTATTTAATTACAAATTGGGTAATGTATTTGACGTGTGTATTTAAATACTAAAACGAGGGTATTTCAAATACAATTGTAATTAAATACAATTTTATGCGCGAAAATACATCCCTCAAATTTATTGTCACGACTCATTTTGCTCATCCTAAGACGTGTCCAAAGCTGCTCTTTCTTCATCTCAACGTCAACGGCAACAACAAACCATGAAACATTCTAAATGCGCGGGTCGTCCAGATTTTCGTAACTGGTGCGAGTTGCAACAATAAAAAATTCTCTAGCTTGTGATGCGCGTCTTTGACGTCTCGGTTCTTTTTTGGTCTATACCAAAATGTAATCGATAAAAAAGCTGCTTGAAGCTCTGTACTTTTTTCACCTATTACGTCCAAGCTGATTACATTTTTTTGCGATTATATTTCTATTACGTCACTAGAGCCTCGCACACTAACTCCCGAGTGTGCGATGCAAAATTAAAATGAGATACCCAGAAACCCGTTGCAGGTGCCCTAAAGTTGCTGACGCAAATTTTGAGGAATGTATTTGGAAAAGTATTTGGAGGATACCAAATACATTTGGTTGTATTTGTATCTTGTACTTAAATGCTTTTTTGGAAATGTAATTAGATTTGTAATTAAATACATTTTTGACGAAGTATTTTGTATTTGTATTTCGATACATATTTGCATGTATTTTGCCCATCCCTGAGTAAGAGGGTCATTTCACCACACATCCACCGGCAGGCGTTCCTCTCCTTGCAACAAAAATATGCAGACTACGTGGAGTTTTATACAGATGGGTCCAAATCGTCATATTTTGTAGGGTGTGCTCTGTATTCAGCCTCATACAGCAAAGCCACACAAGTTGACTGTCAGGCAAGCATTTTCACCGTAGAGATTTATTGTATTTTACTAGCGGTCGAGCATATACTCAACAAGGGTATAATGAAAGCTTTTATTTTTGTCGACTCACAAAGTGGCTTACTGTCTGTGTCCTCCCTGATGCCCACAAAAAATCTCCTTGCACAATGTCTACATGGTAAGATCAACAGCGCCCTTCGACGCGGTCGGGACATAAAGTTCTGCTGGGTGAAAAGTCACGTTGGGATTTTGGGCAATGAAGACGCGGATAAATTGGCCATGTCTGCCCGAGGCTCATTAATAACATTCAATTGCTTATCCTACCAAGATCTGAAACCAATTCTGAGGAAATCTATTTTTCTCAAATGGCAGCTGGAATGGGATAAAGAGAGCAACAACAAACTCCCAATTATCAAGCCCGTTCTGGGCGTTTGGGAGAGCTCTTATAACAGGGAACGTCGTGTGGAGGTTCTGTGCCGTCTAAGAATAGGTCCCGCCCGTGTGACACACCAGAATCTGCTTCGTGGTGAAGATGTCGCACTATGTGAACATTGTGGAGAGATTCTGACGGTGTTGCACATTTTGTGGCATAGTTCGTCCAACCAACCACCCCGTCAATCATGTTTTCCCGAACTTTTTAGGGATCACCTCCCTTTTCATTTCTCGTTTTTGCTTGCCGATAAACCTTCAGTTCCTTTCAGCCGTGTTTTAGACTTTTTTAAAGAAACTGGATATTTACACCATTTGGAAACGTGTAGCTTCAAAGTAAACTTTTGTTATAGCATACACTAAATGCGTTAATTTCGGCGCATTATGGCCCTCGTTGCTGCTGCGCCAATAAACTCCTAATCATCATCATGCTTTGATGGTCAGTGTAGTTGTATTTTACCCTGCTCTCTGCAACACCGCGTCATGACGAAGAGCTGGAACGGTCACGGTTTGTGCTGGCCTACCGGTTGACAGAAACCCGCATCGCCCGCATCGGCACCGAGTGTCCTTGGGCTGCTGGTGCTCAAGCCCTTCATCCACGGCTTGTCGCCAGCTGATCCTGCTGCTCGACGGTGAGGAAGAGGCGAGAGTGACCTCTGATGTAAATGTAAATCCTCGTTCATCTAGTTATCCAGTGTCAAAGTATTGAAGATGTCCAACATTTACTGAGGGCGGGCAGTCTGAACCCTGGCGCGCGGCCAGGCCACTGCTAATACATCTTCCTTTCTCTAAACGAGCTGAACTTTATTTCGTTATGTCACTTTTTGTCACTCGAACACAAACCGTAGGGCTATACTATTTGTTTAAAATCTTCATTATATGTGAGAGGCACTGGTGCATTAATCGCACTTCCCGACCTACGAACTTCCAGTGCCGGAGGTTGGTCGGGTCGTGTCGGTAGGAAAGCTTGACATGATGGCGACACTGGAGGTATTACAGCTGACGACGGTTGAGGTGCTGACTCGCTCTGAGTTTCAGGACCTTGTTCGCGCATTCCTGTATCATCAAACTCTTGGAATTGCTGAAAGTCCTCAGTAGTCTTCCTCAGGTGCTGTTGATTACGGCGTAACTCTCTTCCTTCCTCTGTCATTACCCGGTAGGACCGTGGCGCCACGGCTTGCTGGACTTGAGCTGGGTTGCTCCACCCTTTGTAGGTTTGTAGGCGCACGATGTCTCCTCGTTGCAAGGGTGGTAAACTCCAACATATCTTGGTGTCCTGAACATACTTGTGAATCACTGAAAAGGCGGCCACGCCAGAATCTGGAATTCGGCTTCCCAACCTCCGTCCCATTAGGACTTCTGAAGGACATCGGCCGTCTTCCAGGAGGGCTGCTCGGTAGTTTAGAAGCCCGATCCAGAAATCCTCGCTTGCATACTTGGGTTTCTTCAGTAACCTCTTGATTACTTGCACACCCTTTTCCGCCAGACCATTTGGCCTCGGGAACCGGGGGCTGGAAGTGACATGCCTAAAGTTATATAAATTGGCAAACGTCCTGTACTCTTGGGATGTAAATAGTAGGCCTCCGTCGGTGCACACCTCAAGCGGAATTCCGTGGCTGGCAAATAGGCTTGACAATTTTTCTATCACCATTTTTGCTCGAAGTAGTCTGCAGAAATTCAACCTTTGAATAATTTGCGTATGCGTCGTGGGCAACAAGATAACTTCTTCCCGCGTATTCACAAAGATCGACACCCACGCGAGCCCATGGCAGCCGAGGCGTTTCCTAATTGCATAAAAACTCTGAAGGTTGTTTATAGGCAAATGTGCGACATGTTGCGCATTTCGCGATCATGTTTTCAATGTCCGTGCTCATGCCAGGCCAGTACAATAAAGGCCTTGCTCGTGCCTTGCACTTGTTTACTCCTAAGTGTCCTTCGTCATGGCGCTGAACCATTTCTTTTCTTTATGTTTTCGGGATTACAACTTTAGGTCCGCGCATTACTATGCCTCGCACGCAAGATAGTTCAGATAAAAAAGAAACCAGTTGGCTTCTTTTTATCTGACAGGGGTGAGGCTCGAACCCAGGGATCCTGGGTTTGAGCCCCACCCCTGCCCGTTTCGATCTGGATGAGCATCATACCGGCGTGCGGTCGTGCATCACTACTGCGTGGTGCACGTTAAAGACCCCAGGCTAGGGGTTGTACTACACTGGCTAAATTGGTCATCTACAGCTGAGACACCAGACGCCCACTGAGGCAGACTATCTTCCGGCTGTATAAACATACAGACAGCAATTTGCTTGTTGTTGTGTGTATGAAGACCCTTTTGGACTTCAAGCAATTCTTCATCTTGCGATGTCGCTGTAACTAGCCTCGACATCATTGTGTCGCTTACGATGCTCGTTAACACAGCATTTGCGTAGATAGACACGTCTTCGACTCAATTTCCTCTATCAGATTGAGGGGGAGTTCGTATGCGGGACAATGCGTCAGCAAGCAATAACTGCTTTCCAGGCACGTAGAGGAGGTTTCAATCGAATTATATTAACCTGAGGAAAAATCTCTGGAGCCGTGGCGGCATGTCACCAACATTCTTCTGTGCTATGGACAACAAAGGACAATGGTCTGTTTCTATTGTTATGCTGTGACCATATATGAATTCTCGAAAGCGCTCACAACCAAATGTAGTTCTCAGGGCTTCTTTTTTCAATTAGGGCGTATCTAGTTTCACTGTCCGAAAGTACACGGGACGAATAAGCCACAGGTCGCCAGCCTTTCTCATATAATAGAAAACAACGCCGCCCCCCGGGCAAAACATAATGCATGAGTTGATACTTTTGATTTTTTCTTAGGATCGAAAATGGACAATATCGGAGCACTAGCTAGCATGCGACGCAGGTTCACCCACTCATTCTCACGCGCTCCATTCCAATTAAAAACACTGTCTTTCTTTGTCAAGTCACGTAAGTGACGAGTTTTTCTGGACAAGCAGGGCCGAAATTTTCTAAAGTAGTTATGATAAATTGATAAATTACAAATAAAGCTAGTTAAAATTGTAATGAATATAATCGCCCCACACTTAGCATACATATAAAACTAATCATTATCATCTGGTCAGTTTCCCGCAAACATGAAGTTGGCTGAAGTCACTTTTGTACATAAAGGAGGCGATAGGCATGTTATGAATAACTATAGGCCAATATCTGTGATACCTGTCTTTTCTAAGGTACTCGAAACGATTATTCTTACGCGCCTCGATTACTTTTTTGTAAACATTCTATATTAACAGACTATCAGTTCAGCTTTCGCAAAGGGAAATCTACGGAAGCCGCCCAGTTATATCAAAAAGAAATTATATTACAAAATATGGGAAAAGGGTTGGTTACTTTAGGTGTGTTCATTTATTTCAGTAAAGCGTTTGATGTCCTAAATCTTACAGTACTACTTATGAAACTTAGTCGATATGGCGTCCGCGGTGTACCACTTGCCTTACTTAACTCCTATCTAACAAATAGGAAACAGTGTGTAGCTATTGACGTTTTTTTTTCTTCTTTCCAAAGTGTTATTTGTGGTGTACCGCAGGGAAGCATTCTTAGACTTTTTCTATTTAACATCTACATCAATGACCTAGTAAACATCGATAACCAAGTCCAGTTCGTTATATATTCGGATGATACGAGTATGTTTTTCTCTGCGGCCGATGCTGATACACTGTTGTGCCAAGCCAATTCTACTCTTATGAAATTTGCATTGTTGTCTGATACTAACGGCCTTAAGGTAAATACAATGAAGTCTAAATCAATCTTATCCAGATCAAAGAATAAACCCATTTCAATAAATTATACTCCCTCACTAGGTACACTCAAAGAAAAAAGGGGTGTAGTTGGGTGCATCGGGCGCACATGCCCCCTTTTCCTGAAAGATGCACCCTGCGTTACCCAACTAGTGCGCTTGTACACCGAAAATGAGCATCCTCCTCTCCCTTAAAAACCTCTAGGTGTATCAGTGCACCCCCACGCTAGCCACGGGACCCCATCAGCTCGTGCTTAGATTCCCTCTTGGGGGTCACTTTTTGGGTTGGGCAGTTTCTTAGGAAGTATGAATCTATCCATTACATTCGGTATTGACAGTAGAGTAGACGCTATGCTCGTTTTAGGCCAATCGGATCTCCGGGTAGGATCCCGTGACTACAGTCTCCAAGCTAGAGATAAGGCAGAACACGGCACCTGCCTGAAGGCCAAGGCCACGGGTAGCATCCACTGCACTACTAACTTTTGGTCGAACTTTCAGGAGGATATAAGTGACAAATCCTTCCGTTGTGTTCATTGTTGGGTTGCCCTGAAGATAAGCCTTTGCGAGCGCGCCCCTCTTTTGGCCTTGAAGGAGTTGCTATTTTTCTTTTTCTTTCTCTCTCTAAGCTGAAAGCATGGAAGAAGGTGCGCAGTTGCCGGACCAATGAACCGGAGGTTTTTCATCCCTCGACTCCGCTGTCTAGGCGCGGGTGACGGTAGGAGCGTGATCATGTGGTAAAGGTTTCACGGATGACGTAGTAGCTTTTGCCGACCTGGGAATGTCTGATTCTCGGCCTAGTTTCTTGTGTGCTGTGCCGCGACCAGCGGGGCTGCCGTAGATTTCGTCCGCGACAACGTATTCCAGTGTACCAAGATTTCGAGTGTTTGAAAAGTCCTACGCGTAAATCGGCAACAAGCGATTTCTTCAAAAAAGCCCAATGAATTAATGTGATACGTTTTGTGTTCGGTTATGCAAATTACTCTTTTTGCCACATCGTGTTGAATATTCACGGACCCCTATCCTTTCGTTTTTGTGTTTGTGTTGTGCTGCAGTGCCCGTGTCGACATATATTTCGGATTACATGTTTCGAGTCCGGTATTTTCATCGTAAGTGCTCTGCAACCTACTCCTTTGCAACAATTGACCGATCCGTTCCGGGTTACCTCTAGAATTAGGCAGTGTCTATTTTCTAGCAGCCGGGAGAATAATTTCCCCGAAATGCTATCGGCAGTCGCCTGCCATTAGCTGACTACTATCATGTGACAACTGCGTGTAGAATACTGACTTTCTTAATCTCCTGGCGTTCTGTGAAAACACGCTTTCGCTGGTAGACGTTCTGTAGACACGTTTCATCGTCACTCGTTACGCGAAATGCACGCTGTAGGGACATTTGGTCGCGCGTGTATCTCTGAGGCGCGTGCTCACCGAACTCAGCCCACCCGTTCACGCCGCTTCGTACCGACAGTCTGCGGCGGCTCATTACAAAAATGTTAACCAACCTGTCCCCCGTACACGTCACTTCGCGGGTACAGCCGTCGATGAAACGTCGTTGATGAATGAATGGCGACTGCGGGTGGAATTTTGTGGAAATAATTCTGCCGGCTGCTTGGAAAAAACACACTGCCTACGACTCACTTCCGTTTCTTCTTCGCTTAGTAATCTTCTCAGTTGTGTAACAGCTTCTTCGTACCTCTTCGCATATCACGGATTGCTTGCAAGTTTGTACTTGTTTACGGAATAAGCTGTCTAATAAACTTCTATGAGATTTCAAAGCAATCCCGTGTGTCCGTTTACCTGCTTTTTTATATCACCGGGGCGCATACATTTTCTAAGGGTTTCCTTGATAGGTTTATGAAGTTAGTTATGAAGTGAAGTTGATAGGTTTATAAAGTTAGTTATGAAGCGGGTGCACAAAGTAGTCTGACCATGCACCTTTGAATTAGGTGCATCTGTGTTTTCTTCGAATTCAGTGGATGTAGAAAGAGGTGCAACAGTACACTATTTAACGGGGAGCTCCTGTGTTCCCTTTGAGAGCAGTAGGTGTAGAAAGGGGAGTAATGGTACCCTATTGAGTGGGGTGCATCTGTGTTCCCTTTGAGTGAGACGGGTTTATGAAGAGGTGCAATGGTACACCTACGAACGGGGTGCATCTGTGTTCCCTTTCATTTCATTGGGTGTAGAAAGAGGTGTAGCCGTACACCATTGAATGGGGTGCACTTGTGTTCCCTTCGTGTGAGATTTCTGTAGAAAAAGGTGTAGATGTGCACCACACCAACGGGTGTACACGTACTCCCATATTTGGGGGGTACAATTGTTCCCCCAAAGGGTGTAGTATATGTGACAAGCACTTACACCCCCTATGGGTGTACCCCATGACACCCTTTTTTAGAGTGTACGTCATCAATCGAAATAGTCAGCCAGCATAAAACTTTAGGCGTATTTTATTCAGAAAATCTGACGTGGGTCTGTCTTGTAAATTATTTGATAGCTAAACTGTCTCCCGTCGTTGGTATTGTTTCTTGTTGCCGCAATGTTTTACCACTCAACATTAAATCTAAAATTTATTATCCATTATTTCAATACCACTTAAAGGGGCCCTACAATCTTATTTAAGCGTCTGCCTTTTTTGCGGCTTCCAAGTCTCTTGCGGTTCAGGAAAGCCAGCGGGCACGGAGAGAGTAACTAAATATCAGTGCGTCATATTTTAAACGGACGACGCGGAAACCTCCTCCGCCTACGAGGGCGACGCGTGTTGCTGAATGCGCACGAAATGTGGCGTCTTTGGTCCTGGGCTTACTACTGGTCATAGCCGCTAAACGCTTTTTTCTTTTTTAGTCGAGATACAAACTATAAGTGTCGCAAACCGTTTTAATAATGTATTAAACTAGTTTTTGTTCAGTATTTTAGATCAGAAAAGAAACAAATGCAGTTTATAAAGTACGGAAACAAGAAATGACCCGTTGACCTACCCGCATCAAGCGGCGGAAAAAAACGGCGCATACTAGAAAGGGCCAGTGGGATGAGGCCCCGACGAACGGCTAACGTAGAAAAATCCCGGATGTGCACGGTGGTGCTGCGATCGTATACCGGCTTGAAGATCTGACCGGTTCCGAGCGCTCCGAAGGCCTTCGGCGCGGGCTGTGTTGGCGATTTGGCCATTTGGCGGTATGGCAGCACGAATTGGCTCTCGTTCTGAACTGATCTTTACCTCGTGTTTGTTGTCGTTTGTGGCCAATGAAGTGTTATGCCGAATTAGTCTTTAATCGCGCAGAAAATATGCAATGCGAGCCGCTCTGGCCGCCCGCTTCATACAGCCTATCCAACACATGCTTTAGTGGCGCCCTCTCGAGCCGTCTACACGGAGTGCGGCAGCCGTGAACGCTCGAAGAGCCCGCTACCCTTCCTCTAGTTCACGGCCACTCAAGCCAGGACTTACGACGTCATGAAGGAGGTTATTTTGTGCTTGTTTTTTGTAATTCTAATTTGCCTATATCTTTTATAATAAAGCGAAATTTGAGAAAAGAAAAGTTTCATTAAGTTACTACGTTCAGTGCGCTCAAGTTGGGTGCAAGTTATAAACCAGTAAAGAAGTCACTGCAGGGCCCCTTTAAGTTATTGTCACCTTGTATGGGCTACCACAACAAATAACAACCCTTAAAAGCATACCATTACTACAAAAGAATATAATACGATATATTGCTGATGTTTCCTACACAGACCACAAAGAACCTTTATTTTTAAAATATCGAATAATTCCGGTTGAACGCATGTATGAGTATCGTTTGCTTTGTTCCATTCGTTTCTCTACCACACCATTCATTGATTTCTTATTCATTGTTTCTGAGCATGTAAGGCATAGCAGTCACGTCAACATACGCCGCAGAAAAGCATGGGTCCTCCCTTATTCACGCACAAACTACAAACTTACAAACTTTACATTATAATGTACCACTTGTTTTAAATAAATGCCTCACAAACAACATAAACATATAGACGATTAGCATACGATTTTTGCGCTCTTATATCTTCGTTGTTCTCTAACGTAATGTTATAATGTTTACAAAGTTCCGATTTTTAATTAATTTTTTTGCTTCGTCAAATGTTATGATAGTAGAATGTTGCCCCACCAAGCTGCTGCGAATGTAATAAGGGTCCCAGACCCAGTTAAGCTGTCTCAACAGCTTTTTGTATGGGAATCCTTCCAGTGTTTCTTGAAAATAAAGCTTTGATATGGTTTCATTTGATTAATCACGCCCAAGAAACGTTGTGCATCCTTTTTACACGTTGGACGAGGCAGGTCTTTTACATACTAAAGTAGAGTTGCGTCAGGCTTTATGCCGCTTATGTCTATTAGGTCTCCCAAATAATTAATTTGCTCGACCTCAAACATGCATTTCTCTAAGCAGCTTCTAAACAGCATGCAGCTTCTGCAGCCTCAAGGCTGCTCTTAGTCTCATATCGTGCTCCTTGCGCGAGGAACCCCAGATAAGTACATCATCGAAGTAGACACGTACGCCTTGCAAGCCAGCAAATGCTTGGCTCATTGCTTTCTGAAACACCTCTGGTGCTGATGCAATACGAAACTGTAACCGCAAAAATCGATATCGCCCGAACGGCGTACCGAACGCACAGATCTTGGATGTCGCATCATCAAGAGGTATTTGATGAAAGCCAGCATTTGCATCTAATTTAGTGAGAAATTTAGCTCCGGCCAAATCAGACTCAATGTCCTCCCGACGTTAAAGCTCATAATGTTCTCGTTTTAAGCCTTGGTTTACATGACGGGGATCCATGCATATTCGTAAATGACCATTCTTTTTAAGCAAAACAGCGAGAGGGCCCACCCAATCTGAAGGTTCGTCCATCTTGGTGATAATTCCCGCTGCTTCCATCCGCTCTAGCTCTTGCTTGAGCGGCTTTCGCAGAGCCTGCGGCACGCGCCTTGCAGGCTGAATGACTGGCAATGCATCTTCCTTTAGAGTCATCCTATAGACTCAGTGCGAACATCCTAGCCCTTCAAACAACTTAGGGAAATCATTGGCAATCTGCTGTTTCAGTGTCTCTTCAGTGGAGAGCTCATGCACACGTGAAAATAGCCCAAAAGCTTCACTGGCTTGAAGACCTAGAGGAGCTTTGCCTCTTTTGACAACAAAAACTTTAACTAGTTCTTGTTTACCTTGCATTTGTAAGAGCAGAGCCGTCGTGCCAAAGTGTTGAGTGGCACTTCCGCAGTAGTTTGTCAGCTGCGTGTTACACGGACGCAACGTTTTCTTTTGACACATTTTTGTGAATAAGGAATACGGAAGCAAGTTAGCTTGAGCTCCTGTATCAACCTTGAGATGCACGCAGTGCCCTTCCAAAATTCCTTTTACAAACCAATCACTCTGGCTTGACGCCTCTCCTATACTTATGTCTAGAATTTGAAAGTCATCTCCTGGCTCTTCCCCGTATCTTCAACTTTGGTGCTCCACCCCTTGAACTGTTTTCTTTTGCCAACAACAGGCGGCGACATGATTTTTTTTTCTGCAGATTCCGTAGGTTTTACCCCAGGCTGGGCATTTTCTCGGCTGGTGGGTGCTGTTGCAGAAACCGCATCGACGAGTTTGTCTACGCTTCTCATCGTTGTGTTGTTGACCTGGTTGTTTCTGGAGGCCAGGGCCCAACCGCACTTTAGGGTTTTCCCAGGCGCTATTTTGCTTGGCACTGTAACAGCTCTGGAGTCGTCTTTGTTATCGGGCTCCGCTGGAGCCAGGCGCCGACCAGGACATCAAGCAGAGGGAGCTCGGAAGCAGGGCCGGTTTTGACAACGGGTTTTACTTTTCATTTCTACAAGGTCGGAAACCAGCATCAAAAGACAGGAGTCCCGAAGAATTCCGCTTCTCTTAACGGGACGCTCTTCCCTGCATTCCCCACGTAGGGATTTCGGCTAGCTATGTCAGCTCTTCTTCCACACACAGCGAAAAACTCCCGTCTCCACCCACCCACGCCACCAACACCATGCACATTAGCCGTCCCAAAGTCGTGTCCGCTTTTCACCCGAGGGGTCGGCGGGGTCGGCGCGTCGCGCATCCATGATTGCAACGGCTTGCTCTTTCGAGGGGAAGGTAATCGGTTGGGAGGCGCCCGACAGAAGGAGTCCGCCTGGGAAGTGTGGGAGCGGATGCATTGACCTCGTGGGCCACTGTGGGATTCATGGAAGGCCGAGCGGCTAGTCTTTTCCCCACGTCGGCGGGCCTCTTGGAAATTCGCTGACCAGCCCTTTCTTCTCGCCGCGGACGCATGTTTTTGGGCTTCCTGGAGCCCAATGGGTTCCCGGAACGAAGAAATGCCCGGACGTTTTCCCACGTCTGCTTGCTTCTTGGAAGGTCGCTTGGACGCCTGTGGGTCTCCAGGACGGCGTTCATTACAGCTCCTTCACAGACGAGAAGATCTCTGAAGGGAAGGAGTTTACGCTGCTCTCCTGAAGAGATCAGCTTTGAGGTCGTCAAGTGTCGCCAACACTCCAAAAAAACACAGGCTGCAACACACAAATCCAGCAAGCGACGCCACCCTCTCCCCAATCACCAGGCCCGAAATCTGAAAAATTAACTCTTCGAAGTACAGTACGTCCTTGCTGACAGGAAAGGTGACGTTTTTTCGCGCCACGCCATCCTTGCAAGTTTCCCAAATCTTGGTCAGACTGGGATCGGCCCTCTCTTCTTCGAAGAGCACTTCCTTTGTTACGGAAGCGAGCTGTGTAAAGTTTTTTGAGGTAGGTGCAAATGGCAGCCCATCTGTCTGCGTCACCTGCTCGTCAAGGTTTTTCCAGTCTAACGCGGGGTTTTTCTCACTTCCTACCCCTTTCTTTCTTTCTTTACGGCTACCCTGCTCTGAAAACCTTACTGGAGAGTCCTTTAGATCTCCCGAGCTAGCATCGTCATAGACAATCCGCGTGGACAGCTCGCGGGCTTTAGCTCTTGTGAGTACCTGAACGAGACCCTCCCCGAGGCTTTGGCCCTGCGTTTTTAGAATCTTCTCAGTTCTGTTAGAAAACAGGTAGGGGTACTGCAGCGGCAGTTTGTCAGAAACCACCGCCTCAGTGCAAACGTCTCCGAACGGACCAGAAACGAGGACATCCGCCACGGGAAGGCATACGCTCCCCTCGTCTAACAACGACTTGATCCAACTACACTTTCCATTGTAATTGGCTTTGGTGACATAAGTCGAGTGAACAAGGTTAATGGTGGCTCCACTGTCGCGCAACACGCGGCATGCCTTCCTGTTTACCGTCATGTCGAACACGTACGGGCTCAGGAGCTCATCATTCTCCGCGTACTGACTAGCGGAGGCGAAAACCACCCTTGGTTTAGTGCATCTTGCGGTAATGTTCCCCGTCTCATGGCAGTTGAAGCACGTCATAGGCTTCCTTGCCTCGAATGTTTTATTCTTTTGCCTATCGTCCGCCTCACTTCCCTGGGATGCTTTCGTTTCCTCATCCCCCTGATTTTCCTCAGTGTTCCTTTCCGTAGGCTCTAGCCTTTTCCATCCCTTGCCCCGTCGCTCGTCCCAGTTTCTCTTTTCGAAGGTTTTCCCCGTTCCTTCTTTGTTGTTTCTGCGCGAGCTATACTCTTCCACGAAATCCGCGGCCTTGTGGACGGAATCTACCTCTGTTTTGTCTTGGATCCAAGTCCGCATGGGTTTAGTTAGTGTCTTATAAAACTGTTCCAGTGCGACTACCTCCAGAATCTTTTCTTTGTCGTCATACGACTTGGCGACCTGCATCCATTCGATGAGATACGACCTCAGTTCGTACGCAAACTCCGCGTAGCTAGCATCTGACTTTTTGTTAACGCTTCGGAACTTCTGTCGGAACGCTTCCGCCGACAGGCGGTACTTCTTGAGCAAACAGCCCTTCACACACTCGTAATCGCCCGCCTCTTCCGCAGTTAGCCTGGCTGCCTCGCAGGGCAGTACACCCAGAAACCTCCTGGGCCAAGAGTGCCGGTTAAAACGGGCCCTTTCATATGCCCTCTCGAAGTTTACAAGGTAGAGACTCTTGTCCTGTACTACCTTAAATGGCTGTATCAGCTTCGACATGTCATTGAGATTTCGGCTGCCTGCTACCTCCGTCTCTGGTCCTCCGTTCGTCTTCCCGAGTTACACCTCTAGACGAAGTTTTTCAAGTTCCAATTCTTCAAATTTGGCTTCGTTTTCGTTTCGGTTTTTTATTCGTTTCCACATTACCTCAATTTAATCGTTGTCAAAACCCTCTTCCTGGCCTTAACGAGCTCCATTTTTTTTTCACTGATGTGCCCGCCTCAACCCCAAGCTCTTCACACAAGTAGGGCAACTCCGATTTCAGCAAGCACTGCACTCCATGTCCACGACCTATCTGGGCGGCAAACTCTTCTCCACTACCAAGAAGTTTCACCTTCAAAACTTCCAAACTTCAAGGTAGTCCCCACGGCCCTGCAAAATCTCAACTCTATTTTACAGGCCTGGTGACAAAGAAAGGATGCCGTCTCTCACCAGACTCGGATCACGGCCCATAAAATCTTTCGGCGCCGCCGCTCACTGGTCGTTGAACTCGACCCCACCGGTTGCCATCCAGTTGTGACAGCTCTGGGGTCGTCCTTGTTGTCGGGCTCCGCTGGAGCCTGGCCCCGACCAGGACATCAGGCAGAAGGAGCTCGGAAGCAGGGCCGTTTTTGACAACGGGTGTTACTTTACATTTGTACAGGGTCGGAAACCAGCATCAGAAGAGAGGAGTCCCGAAAAAGTCCGCTTCTTTTAACGGGACGATCTTCCATAAAGTCCCCACATAGGGATTTCGGCTAGCTATGTCAGCTGCTCCCCCACACACAGCGACACACCCCCGTCTCCACCCACCCACGCCACCAGCACCATGCAGATTAGCGGTCCCAAAGACGTGTCCGCTTGTCACCCGAGGGGTCGGCGGTGTCGGCGCGGCGCGCATTCATGATTGCAGCGGGAGAGAATGCATTGACCTCGTGGGCCACTGTGGTATTCTTGGAAGGCCGAGCGGCTGGTCTTTTCCCCACGTCGGCGGGCCTCTTGGAAAGTCGCTGACCAGCCTTTCTTCTCATCGCGGACGTATTTTTTGGGCTTCTTGGAGCACAAAGGGTACCCGGAACGTGGAAATGCTTTGACGTTTTCCCACGTCTGCTGGCTTCTTGTAAGGTTGCTTGGACGCCTGTGGGTCTCTATTACGGCGTTCATTACAGCACCAAGCTCTGTGGCCTCACAGAAGTCGATAGCTTTGTCCAAGGTCAGCTCTCTTTCTCGAAGCAGGCGTTCCCGTAACTTGGGGTTTTCAGTTCCATACAAGAGCTGGTGCCGAACCATGAAATCCTTTATGTCGCTGAAGTTACACGTCTGAGCCTTGAGCTGCACGTCCCGAAGAAATTGTTCAGAAGGCTTTCGTTCCTGCTGATGTCGCGCTCAAAACACGTATCGCTCATACGTTTCGTTTTTCTTCGGCGTGAAGTGCTCTTCGAACTTACGCACGACCAGATCATAGTCTTCTTGCTAGTCAGGTGCGAGCTGAAACGTGTTGTAGACGTCAATCGCTTCCTGTCCCGCGACGTGGAGGAAAATTGCAGCCTTCTGAGCTTTCGTCCCTTATTTTTTGTTGCCGTTGCTGAAGCAGTTGCCTTAAAGTAGACCTCAATACGTTGCCGAAATTTTTTCCAATTCTCGGCCGCATTTTCCAAGAAGACGAGATGCTCTGGAGGGGGCAGGTGTTCCATCGTGCAGAAGATTTCCACGTTTAGGCTTTCGGCTTGAACACTTCTGACACCATGTTTAAGATATGAGGCGTCGTTGACGTGGATTAGAACAACACTGAAGGAATTTTATTAGATCTTCGTCTTTGTCAGTCTGAACCCTGGTGCGTGGCCAGGCCGCAGCTGATACAATTCAAATATTTCGTTTCTTCGAGTCATTTATCTATTCTAAAAAGTTCGGCATTTGTTAGTTCGTCTAGCAGTCCCGTAGCACCTACGGACGCCGCCGACGCCGGTACGCACCTTTGCACGTAGTTATGTCCGCCGCTTAAAGACTGATTACTGTGTAATGAAGACATCGAATGAGAACATGCGCGTCCTGTGTGCTCTCATTTCGGAAAAAAGACGCGCGGCTCGCTGGGCTCGTCTGTCGCCTGTTCTCGGCTGCTGGCCGCCATGTTTCTTAATGAGCACGCTCATCCGTGTTTCGCGGAAGGCAAACACGGTGTATCGTGATAAGTTTACACGACACCTCATGTGTAAACGAATAACGCACATGGCTGCGTGTAAAACGAACACGTTTTGACGTGTCGATTAGGGACAACGGCTTACACGTCTAGGCGTGTTATTTTTGCTAACAGTGTACTGTTCTGCTCTTTCTCCAGATCTCAATCGCTCTCGGGAAGGAGACAAAAAGAAATCGTAGACGACAGTCACATTGGCCATTGTACGATAGGAGCTACGGTTCAGACCCGCGTTAGAGTATGACTATCCGCAGTTCGACCAATCGAATTGTAAACCCTCAAGCGATCTGAAACTCTTTAATGAAAATCAGAATGTTAACCTGGAACGGCTCCCCCCCCCCCCCCCCCCTCTACCTGAGCCCAGCCCGACTGGCGGCATCAATGCCCGGAATTTTACGTCATCTCATTTTGTTGTTACATCACTGATACGCGAAGTCATGGTCCCATCAGCGATAATTCCAGTCTTCTGTCCACAACAAACAATACTGCCATCGCGATGTTGCGGCTATATAGACCCTTACTTCAAGGGCGCCGCCATCTTGAATTGTCGGCACTTCCAGTATGGGCGAAATCATTGTTCTGCCGTCGCCACGCCAATAGAATGCATTGAGGAGAAAAGCGTAACAGTCACCCATTCTCGTTTTCCCTCCCGTCTATATGTTTACTATTTGCAGGTTGAAACGTTTTAATGTTTTTTCGTCGCCCATACCGGATATGTCTACTTGGCGGTCGGGGGCAAGTGTGAGCGGAAAAGATCAGTTGCTGACACGCAGAAATATGGAACCACGTTGATTGCTGGTTCGCACTCGGCATCGGAAAACAGAACCGAACTCAGCACAGAAGGCACCCGGCAGAAAAAAAGTCCGGTTTTTGACGCCGTTTCTCCGATTTTCACAACGTACTCAACGTCGACGCAATATTCCGCGAGGTTCCGCGGGGGTTCCGCAATCCGAAACCCTGGTCCGGAACTTCGATTTTTTTAGCGGTTTCCTTTGAATGTTTGATAAAATTAGTGGTAAGAACGTCAATGCCACTGAAATGTTCTGCACGTTTAGACTGGGAGACGGCATTACAGGTGGCCTTCGCTCCTGCTGATGCTCAATCAACACATCAACATTTATTAAAGAACGTGCGCGACGTGGTCAAAAAACGAAACCGATAGAAGATGAAGCGGGAGTACGGAAGCTTTTTCCCGTCTGGCTGAAGAAGATGAAAAACGTCTCGCTCCTCTTTCTTCTCGTGTCCGCTTGAGGGTGCGTGAGTAAAAGGGAGGAAAACGCGCTGTTGCTACCGTTTTCCTCCATTTGTTTTTAGAGTGTAGCTCCCTCGAGCGTTTACACCTTAAAGGGATACTGAATCAAGGAATTTAGTGTCCGTAATAAGTGGCGCATTTTCTTTCCACGAGCCAGCAGCCGCCGGTGTGCGCGAGCACACGCAACAAAAATGACGTCAAAGACCTCCATTCGCGCTTAAGAGGACAGTGAAATGCATAAGCTTCGGGCCAAAGGAGAATAAAGACAGGCTTTTCATCTCTACAAGTGAAAGCTACGTGCTTCTTAGACCAATTAATCGCTTACCTTTTACACCAGACACCACTGTGTAGATGAAAAACTTCTCTTTATTCTCCTTTGGCCCGAAGCCCATACATTTCACTGTCAAAAGGAGGCCTTTGACGTCATTTTTGTTGCGTGTGCTCGCGCACGCCGGCGGCTGCTGGCTCGTGGAAAGAACGTGCGCCGCTTATTATGGACACTAAATTCCTTGGTTCAGTATCCCTTTAATGTTCTGCTTAAAACTTTTCCATCGCAAGCCATACCCTTTAACTTTGTCCCTCTTTTTGACATCTGCCACCGCGGCCCGGACTTGTGACATAAGACGTTCTTCTTTCAGAAGCCTTGCGTTAAGTTTCCATAATTTCCGTCTGAAAACTTTTTCTATTTTGGTTTTAACTCGGATACGAAAGTTCACGAGACAATGGTCACTGAACGACACCGGTCAAGCTTGGTAATCGTGTCTTAAAGATAGTAAATTTTGAAGGCACATGAGCGCTGCCTAACCAAGCATGGCTAACCCCCTAAACATGACCGAAGATAACCCCCGAGCCATCACATGTAGATTCTCCAAAAGCCTCCAAGCCAAAATCATTAGGTATATTGTTTAAAAACCGTGTGCTCGCGTCTGTAAAGAGTGTTGAGCTTGGATTGTAGCGCGTCGAACAAACGAAATTGAAATCTTTAAGCAAAATGACCAACCCCTGACAGTTACAATATTGCCTAAAGACTGGATTCCATGCAGCGAGTATGCGACGGATAACTAACTAACTTTCGACATCTTGGAAACCCTGAGATGGGGAACGATAAAAAAACGGACGAACACAACAAAATCTCAAACGCAGCTGTATTTTATTTATATGAACACACCAACAAATAGACTTTCAGACAAATGAAAAAGAGAATGGGGAAAAGAGAGAGAGAGCGAAAACAAGAACTCAAACGCAAAACCAGACGACCAACGAGTTCGCCCCAGACAGCCTGAGCCACTCCCCGGCTCGAACACTTTCGCAAAGGGAGCCGACCTCCCGAACAACAACAACAACCCGAAGGTCGACACAACCGGCGACCTCCAAAACGCTAAAGCCTAATCTTCATTTCCTACTTCCAAGCAAACGCTTCCCGATTTTCTTCCCCCACTCCCCCCCCCCCCTCCCCCACCTCAAGTTTGCAAAGCCCCTCTCACACAAGCAAAAATTCTTTTATCCGATCACCAATAACCAAGGACGGCTGGCTCACACAATTCCCCCACTCGCGAATACACAAAGTCTCCTTAATTAGTCTTCTAAACAATTCTTTTTCGTTACACAAAACGGAAGTTTCACCCCTAAGAGGGGAGCAATTATTACAAGAACCAACATGATTTGCCAACTCTGAACTCTGGGCACTATTCCTTACATTTCTTTTATGTTCCGCAAGACGGTCATTCAAACAACGCCCTGTCTGACCGACATAACACAATTCGCAGTCAAAGGGGATCTTGTATACCACCTCTGCGACACAGGAGACTGAGGGATCTCTGTGTTTTTTCCCGGAACATCCCTCACGTCTGAAGGTAAACGGGGTGAGCCTGTCTAAACGAAAGTCCGTCTTAAAAACAACATTAACGTTAAATTTTGCACCCAAAGCTTTTAAGCTACGAGAAAAACCATGAAAATAAGGAACCACAGCAAAGGTTCCACCTTGAACCCTCTCAGCGGTCACCGAAGCGCGTACAAGCAGTCTACGTGCACTAGAAACGATAAAATCTAAACTATAACCCGCCGACAGTAGACGTTTAATTTGAACGCCGAAAGCGTTCCCGACACAATGAAAACAAGATTTCTTCAGTGCACTTCCAATTAGTGATCTCTCACCCCCCCCCCCCCCCCTTTAACAAGTTTAGAATGAGCACTCCATCTAGAAAGAACTTTCTTCACGGTTTCCCTCCCATAAGACCAACAAAGTCCCTTTTTGTTCAATAGTTGCAAGTCCAAAAACTGCAACTTCCCGTCTTTCACTGACTCAGAGGTGAATTTCAATTCCGGTGCAGCGGTGAAAATAAAGTCATGGATATCTGTAGCAGAAAGCTGATTCGGAGCACAAACCAAGATGTCATCAACAAACCTCCGAGCCAAAACCCCTTCAGCACCCAAAGAGCCTACAAAATCTGTTATTTTTCTGTCCAGAGTGTTAAGATAAAACTCGGTCAACACCGGAGCCACCGCCGAACCAATGCACACACCTTTCCGCTCTATATAACAGTCACCATTAAAGTTAAGCAATGTTGCCTTCAGATAGCACGTCAGAAGTTCCATAACCGCATCTACCGAGATACCCGCTTAGGCCTGAAATGAGACTAAATTGTTTTCTAGAAGCTCCCTAACCCTTTCGAGCAACAACACGCTATTTAAAGAATAGTATAAATCTTTGATGTCCAAAGACATCAACGTGCACGGGCTCCGATGCAGGGGAGAAATGCCCTCGATTAGTTGCTCCGGGGAAGAAAATCGGGAAGCGTTTGCTTGGAAATAGGAAATGAAGATTAGGCTTTAGCGTTTTGGAGGTCGTCGGTTGTGTCGACCTTCGGGTTGTTGTTGTTCGGGAGGTCGGCTCCCTTTGCGAAAGTGTTGGAGCCGGGGAGTGGCTCAGGCTGTCTGGGGCGAACTCGTTGGTCGTCAGGTTTTGCGTTTGAGTTCTTTTTTTCGTTCTCTCTCTTCTTTCCCCTTTTTCTTTTTTCATTTGTCTGAAAGTCTATTTATTGGTGTGTTCATATCAATAAAATTCAGCTGCGTTAGAGATTTTGTTGTGTTCGTCCTTTTTTTTATCGTTCCCCATCTCAGGGTTTCTAAGATGTCGATTAATTACCAGCTCGCCTGCACTTTATCACTGCTTACAAATAACTTTGCCCGGCCGCACGCTCGCTTTGCGAACAAGGCAGCAGCCAGTGTGCCAATGCCACACACAGAGCAAAAGACACAGGGCGAAATTTGTCGATTTTTCGCATCATCTTCGTACCATAAAGTCCAGCCTTAATGCTTAAAAAAAATGAAAGAGGTTTGCAATTTTTTGTAACGCCGAATTTGAGCACAGCTCTTGAGGAGGAAGGTCGGTTATGGAGGGGAGGTTATTTCCCTCTTCCTTCCCCGCTAAATTTAGTAGGAATATTTTTTCGACAAATTTAGAGGAAAACTTTCTCCGCTAAATTTAGAGGTAATATTGGAAATGTTAGATGCGTGTGACGTCACGTGGCGTCACACATCACGTGTTTTCTCGATTGACGTTATACGTGATGTCACGTGTGACGTCTTGAGAGTAAAATCGTGACGTTACCCTTGCGGGTGTAGTCTGACTCAAGCCATTCCCGTTTGAACCCGTCTCATTTCAACCCATTCCCGAATCGACCTTTCCGTTTGAACCCGTCCCGTTTTGACCCATTCTCGAAACGACCTTCCCGTTTGAACCCGTCCCGTTTCGTCCCATTCCCGTAACGACCTTCTCATTTGAAACTGTCCTGTTTCAACCGATACCCGAAAGACCCTTTGCGTTTGAATCAGCCCTTTTTGAACCCATTTATATAAGACACTGCGCATCACAACCTCTTCGCCAAAAGTCTAATTCTTCTAACCCTGGTGTGCCCACTTTTTCTGTTTAAAGAGATACTAGAATGAAATTTCGACGCTAATTTCTTGTTCTATTCGTTTTTGAGGCAGCATTATCACATCAGACACACCAATATCTTGTTGACAAAGACACGAACATGAATTTTAAAACGAATTAAACGATTAGCAAAGAGCACCTGGTGGATGTCGCTAACGCCTCGTTTGTGACGCCAGTGTAGGAACCTTGACAGGTAGTGACGATAACTGTCTCGCCTCCGGCCACGACGAGAGAAGAGCTGAAGGAGGAACTCTTCTCTCCCCGAGACTTTCTTTTGTGTGTTCGAAAAGTCACTATTACCCCTCTACAAGATTATAGTAGGTTAACCCGTCACTCAAAGTTTGTACAAAGGCAGCTTTGGGGTTACTTGTGGTGGTCCGACCGCTGGTGTGCTTCGGCTGCTTGCAGCAGATGCTACGAGCCATCGGGATTTATCCAAGGCCGTGCGAATGTCCCGTGACCTTGGAGAGGGGGCACAACAACGCGCGGAAAGCGTATCACCGGCTTCGTCCACAGATGCCACGGAGCGGGATTGGCTGGGATTGCACGCAGCGTCCGCTAAGTCCGGACGTAAGGTCCCGAGACAAACTACGTCACGATGCGGTGGATGTGACGTGCTGTCCGCTGGCTGCTGTCCGAGCATTTTCCAGAGTGGGCCGTTTATAACGAAAAAACAACCACCGGGCTCAAAGTACAAGCGTGCAATAGTCACTTAAGGATATTGTGGATCATATATTCAGCCTATTTGTGAATACGACGAGTATATTAAAATTTCGTTGAAGTATGCCTTTTAGAATATATGTTCTGATAAACTTTTGCATGCCAATAATGCATTCTAAAAATATGCACCTCTTTCAGGCAAGCGTCGAAGTAATATATTATTCTTGCTTCAACCACTTAAAGTGTTGTTGTTTTGTTTTTATTTCAAGATGATCCCTGATACGTGCAACCGCGAAACGGTCTATGTACACTCTACGACACCGTTACTGAAAAGACGGCTTTATCGCTTTTTTAAGAATTTCGCTTCGAAATGTCATTAGCAGGCACCAAATTTTAGGGCTTAGGATAATGGCTCAGATAAGCGCTTCCAAAGACATTAATAGTTTTTATGGCAGTTTTTTAATTCTATGAGATAAGCAGCAACACCGCCGATCGCTTGTTCGCGCTAACAGTATCGCGCTACGTGCAATAATGAAGTCTTATGTACACAAGCACATTGGGTAAGCTAAAAGTAGCAAAGTGCTTGCGTACATTATTCTAAAACCTAATATTAGTTATCTTGATAATTTTGAGAGCGATGAATCAGACAGGGTGACAGGCATATAATTGCGACTTTATTTTCTTTTACAAATTCAAACACGGAACATTCAGGCACACATGAATACAATATAGACCAGAAAATGCCTTCGCCTTGTTAAGAGAGTGGAACAGAAAAATCGTGCTATCAGGAAGGCGATACTCCAGTTTTCATATTTTGCAGTGTGTGCCCCCTGGTCCACATGTGCCCCCTGGTCCACACCCAACTGATAACAAACGATGACCGAAGCGGGAAGGTTGTTTCGGGATAGGGCAAAATGAGAATAGATGAAACAAGAAGGTCGTTTTGAGCCGGGTCGAAATGGGAAGGTACAAAAGGGAAGGTTGAATTGGGAAAGGGTCGAAACGGGAACCACCCACCCTCGTTCCCCTCGTGAGGGCAACCCTTGTGACCCTCGCGATGGTAACCCTCGAGAAGTCACACGTGACGTCACGTGTTACGTCGTTTTGGGAAACGCCGCACAATGCAACGGGCGGTTACGCCGACGCCGACGCCGACGACGCCACTCAAAACATGAGTCTTTCTTCCGCCCTGGTTGGGAAAAAAATTGCAGCCTGCAAATCGTCCCGAAAGAGAAGTGGTCACAGTCCGAAGCCCGCCCAAGGCATTGGCGAACCAATAGTGCGCACCCTGCCGACGTCCCTACTGCATAACTGTTGCAGACGTCGTAACGAGCCGTGAAAAGACTCACGAAACGCTCCGTCTGGACTTCACTTCAGATCTTCGTTCCCTGTACTGCCACAGCGTGGAGGTCCTGCTCGACCACGAGGGAGTACAACTGCCTTTACTTCCGCCGGTTACCGAGTACTCGGACAATGAAGGCCGCATTGACTCTAGGCGCAATGCATAGAAAGACTCTTCTCCTTCCGAGCTCCCGTCCTTCTGACTCTCGAGAGGAAACCTTGAGAAGAAAATCGGCTCCTGCGTTGTCAATGGATCTCTTGTACACCAACGAGCACTTGTACGCTGACAAAGTCACAACCCAGCGCTGAAAGCGTGCTGCGGCGATAGGTTACCGGCGTTTGAGCCGGAAGTTTTGTCATCGGAGACGAGGTGTAACGTGACTTCACGTTTCCGGTTTGTCCGATGCTGGTCGCTGTTCATTCCGCTGCATAGCGAGACCTTCTAGGCGTGGTGGTCGTGCTGAATTCGCGGTGAAAATGGTTCCCAGCTCCGCGGTACGTTGTTCTAACGTGAGCCATGAAGGGAACAATATGTTTCAGTTCCCGGGGAACGAAGAACGGAAGCAGTGATAGGCCGTCACGCCTGTTAAGCGAGTGAATGAGAAAAGTAACCTGTGACAGCCAAGCGTCGGTGCCCATTTATGCGCAGTCAATTTGGTTACTAGTAATCACAGCGTGTTCTTTTTTTAGGGACGGAGAAGCGAGAAATGACGATTTCGAACACAGACTCTTGGTACCCAGTGAAAGGCCCCGATTAATCCCAGAAGGGGTGAGCATGGCTTGTCGCAAAAGGGATTCGCGAGGACGCGGAATGCGATATCGCAGACGTCATATTGCTTGCAATCTTCACAGGCAATCAGTTGATCGCTCGATGTTTCATTGACAGCCGCCTCTGGGCTATATTTCGGTGTATGGGCCCTCAAAATTTATAGCTTGATAGCTTTTCACATTATGGAATAACTTACGAACACTCATTGAAACTCGGCCAACGGATATCAACCACATAAACCTTATCCGGCCTCAACTCTTTGTAGTATAGACAAACAAATGCAAGCAGGCAGAACCTATATCTTGACGGATAATAAACCCTTCATACGACCCTGCTTAACCCACTTCAAATTCGGTCTACGTATATGCATGGTTGCTTACTGAATTAAAAACCAAATGTTGGGGCATATGGCGGACAAATTAAGAAAAGTAAAAAAAGAAACCGCTAGTGTTTAAAAGCAAGGCTTATATCGTGATCCGATGTCGTCGAAACTAACTTTTGAAGGGAAGTGTCTTTTCAATCGCGCGAGAAAAGTAGGCTTTTCTCGAAGGTTTACTTCTGTTCGTAGCAGTGCTTGAGGAGGCGTCCCATTGCCTTGTTATCTTTTTTTTTTTTTGTCTTGGTGTGTTGTGTTTTTGAAAAGGGCTTGTTGAGTGTTTGGGTGACCTTGTGGGTGTGAGTATATAAGGATGTGGGACTAAATAAATCTTTTAGCTGCGTTTGAGACGTTCTCTTCTTCACTTGTCTCTGTCCCTTCTACTTTTAAGTTTCCTATTTCTACCCCACTCTCGGGTTAAGTTTCAACATGGTAAATATCCACCAGCTCGCCTGTACCTTAAGCGTTTTTTCATTAATTGTACCAGAAGCAGGCTTAGTCCCCCTCTTTTCGAATACTCAAACGTTCACTCCGACGCCGATGACCGTTATTCATGAAGCTTTCAACGTGCTGGACAAATTGGGTCGCCGTCTTGCGGAATTGGAAGCCGACGTTGCATTTTTTGGCATCTCCTTGTGGAAGAACTACATTGATCCAAAACTCGTCAAGCATCTATCGACATCAGGGATACCGTGGAGGTTCAAGAAGAAGATAATCAAGGCTTACAGAGATGGTGCATCTCAAAGGATCCAGGATATCCGCAGCGCGTGTGAAAGACTGTGGTCCCTCCTGGTTGGAAGTGAGTTCAAGCGCCACCCGGACTACCATCGCTGGAACAGAATGAAGAAGGCCCGTTTCGACCGTCTATGGTATGTGAAACGTAGGATTGTTTTGGACAGTATCAGGTGTGGTTCTAGGCGTGAGGAGAGCGGGAACTCTTGGGTCTACAATAATGGTGGTTGTATGCCTCAGACGTCGTTTGTTAACCCGTACAGTGAACTTCTTTCGTCAAAATCGGAAGAAATGTTGGGGAGAGGACCGAAATGTTGTCTAAACGTAAAGCCATCAAAGCTGGATGTTTTTTCGTGCATGCAGACTATTGCCAGAAAGGTTAACCCTGATGAGCGAGTAGCGTTTATAGATGGTGCTGTTAGTAAAATGGAGAAAGTGATGGGAAACGGGTATCCAAGTGACAAGAGAAAGTTTCGTGAAATCAGTGGGGTCAAAAAAGACTTAGAAGCGAGGTCAGTGAAGTTACTGCAAACGGACAAATCTGGGAAATTTGCCATCCTTCCTGGGTCGGTCTTTCGAATGAAAACGGACGAAACGATGAATTCACTTTTCTATGAATGGAATGGAAACCTTGCTAAGCTAAGGGCAAAGATCGTTTCGGTTCTTAAGGAGGACGATTTGGAAGGTGTGGCAAAGAGTCTGTTAGGTCCAATGCGGTCAACGGAAAGTGTAAAATTTTTCTTAAAGGATCACAAACCGGAAATGCCTCTTCGGGCGGTGATTAACGAAGGTGGCACGTGGCAGAAATTAGTTTCAAAGTTTCTACAGAACGGTCTAAAGTTTACACATATAGATAAGTCATTGTCCCTCAGAAATTCGAACGAGTTAATCAGTATATTGGAGGTCAACCACGGGAGAGAATGTTCAGTTTTATCGATGGACATCAAGGACCTCTATTATTCTCTGGAGAAAAATAGATTGATGACAAGGGTGAAGGATGCGCTAGAATCGAATCTGGTTCAGTTTCAATCCCAAACAGGCATTTCGCTAGACAGTTTTCTTGTCATTCTGGATTATTATCTTCAGTCTACGGTTGTGGAGTATGAAGGAAAAAAGTTTGTGCAGAAGGAAGGCGTGTGCATTGGGTCCTCGGTTGCACCGGCTTTATCGGAGGTGTATCTGAACTCGTTGGACTCTGTTGTGTTTGATCGAATTCAAGGTTTTGGAGAGGTCATGTGTTTTGTGAGGCGTTATGTGGATGATATTTTTGTGTGCACCTTTCGGGATGGCCTGTTGAATGGTCTCGAGCATTTGATAAGATCAGCAGCCCCTGAACTACGCTTTACCGTAGAGAAACCGGAGAATGGAGTATTACAATTCTTGGATCTACAGATTCACACTGATAAAGGTCTCTGCTGGGAGTACGGCAAAGATAACCCGAAACCTGTTCTGCCAAAAAGGAGCTGCCATTCGAAAACGGTGAAAGCGGGAGTGGTAAAATCTCTGATCAGGAATGCTCTAGACCGATCATGCATACATTTTATCACGAATTCGTTGGAAGGTCAATGGAAGAGACTAAGAGGGGCAGGGTACGAAGGAGAGTTCATCAGGAGGAATTTAGATGTACACACTAAGGAAAAAAAGGAAAGAGAAGACACGTCGAGAAGACGGATGGCTGTGATCCCGTATTTTCACGGAATTTCACATTACCTGAAGGCGTGTGCTAAGCAGTTTGGAGTAGAAACAGTTTTTAGTTCTGATTTCAGGCTAAGTAGATTAACTCCTTTTGAAACTGAAGTGCATGAGTGCAGGAAAGGTCACCGTGAAAAATCGATCGCTTGCAAAAACAGTGTAGTGTATGAAATTCCGATGGCGTGTGGCTTTGCTTATGTAGGGCAAACTTCGAGGTGTGTTAATGACAGACTAACAGAACACAAGAGAAATGGTAGGATTAACGCAATTAATTCTGAAATAGCTAAGCACATAAATGAATGTAACAATTGCACTGCTTTGTGGTCAGAGACGGAAATAATACATAAAGAAGTGAATGACAGTAAAAGACTGGTAAGGGAAACCATTCGGATTAAATCAATCGGTAATTGTATAAGTCAGGCATCGTTGCAGTTGGGGAACAATGCTAAAGCTTTTTTTGGGACTGTAAACAAATTTTTTTTTTTTTTTTAAGGGTGAAGTGGTTTTGCGCTTTTTAGAGTGAGTCCATCAGTATCTGTCTGTTGTGTTTGTTGTTCCGGTTTGGAGATATTCTTCCCAGTTCTTTTCGTGTTCGCGGAGATCGTTGGTCTTTGTACTCATGTTTTGGTTCGTGGGTGTAGTGTCAGTGACACACAAAGAAAAAAGGAAAGGAAAGGAAAAAAAAAATCTTTCCGTAGAAGTGGAGGGTTTACTTCTGTTCGTAGCAGTGCTTGAGGGGGCGTCCCATTGCCTTGTTATCTCTTTTTTTTTGTCTTGGTGTGTTGTGTTTTTGAAAAGGGCTTGTTGAGTGTTTGGGTGACCTTGTGGTTGTGAGTATATAAGGATGTGGGACTAAATAAATCTTTTAGCTGCGTTTGAGACGTTCTCTTCTTCACTTGTCTCTGTCCCTTCTACTTTTAAGTTTCCTATTTCTCCCTCAGTCTCGGGTTAAGTTCCAACATGCCAAAACCCCTATGGCATTTCAGCTAGCCGCGTGCCACGCGGACATTCGCGCCTATTTGAGTTGGTGATATGGTCTAACGTAATATGATAGATTGGATGCTTGGGTGAGTTTGTAAACCATATTCTACGGTGACAGCACAGAGAAACAATGACACACCAGACACTCAGAAAGACAAGCAAACGCGCTGCACTTACCAACTCCTGTGTATTCGACTACTTCGTTCTTCTCTTCAACGTCTGGATCGACTTTTCAGAACGTTGTAAGCAAAGGAAATAGCACAAAATACAAGGTAAAAAGGCAAAAAAACAAGACAAAAGAAAAGATAACGACAAAAGAAAAAAAATGAAAAAGAAAAAAAAGCAATAATCGAAACGAAAAAAAGAACTCTTACAAGTTATCCCTTTCCCTCATTGCTATCATTTAGATAGAAATTGGAGCTCTCTGGCCGACAGCGCTATAGAGGGACTAATTACACACTTGTCCTTCAGGTGCTCTATTCTTTGTGCTTTCATTATTTCTCTTGTCAGTGGGTCTCGGCTCCTACCTATTACTGAACAATTTTCAAAATGTGCTACACAACCACTATCCCGACAGTGGGTTCCCAAATTTCCAGCGACGACTCGGTTGGTATTATAAAAATGCTCCCCTAAACTATAATTGAAACACCTGCCAGTCTGGCCTACATACTCCTTACCACATTATAATGGGAGAGGACGTAACGTAATCTGACCTAACCATCAAGAATAAAAGGTAGTGAAGAACACTGACTCAAAAGGAAAACAAACTAGCTAACTTAGCCTGAGTTTTCATGCGAAGATTCGGAAAGCGGGTCGCTAGTGCAGCTTGCCGCCGGCCGCACTTGCTCCGCGCTTTCGTGGCCGTTCTCGATGCTTCTGCGTACAGATTCCTACTTATGATATCCGTAGAAGTAACTTCCGACGCTCAGAAATTCGCAAGTCACCCAGCAGCCGAAAGACGTGGCTCGAATTAATTGGGTTCAACAGCCGCACATACTTCCATAGCCGTTATGGCGCTACGTCGGCTGCTAGATACGAACCGGAAGTGAATACCCAGAGTGCGTTGCGGCCGCTTCCGAACACCCGTCTCCTATAGGCGGGATGCCTGTTTTTAGTCCCAAAATAGTTTGCAGTGGCTGGTGATCCGTGACGAGCGTGAAACATCGTTCGTAGATGTAAAAGTAAAACATTTTAGTGACAAAATGATGGCCAATGCTTCCTTTTCCAATTCACTGTACTTATTATCAGCATTAGTGAATGTTTGCGATGAATACGCCCCAGGAGGAGTGTTCCCATTATCGCTTATATGTAAAAGAACAGCACCTACGCCATACTGCGGTGACTCCTCTCGCAACTTGTAATTGTTTACTTAGGCCGTAGTGGGCCAAAATTGAGGACGTCGCTAATGCTGTCTTGATCTCCTGGAACACCGAATGACATGCTTTGACCAAACACCAGTGCTGGTCTTGACGCAGCAGTCTGTAAAGCGGCCTCGCCCCGGTAGAGAGTCGTGGAACAAACTTCCCGTAGTAATTTACCATGCCCAAGAATGACTACAACTGTTGTTTGCCTGTGGGTGCAGGAATCTTTAGCAGAGCCTCAATCTCCTCTTGCGTCATACTTACGCCTGCTGCACTTATGACATGACCCAAGTAATGCAGGTTTTTCTGGAAAAATGAGCACTTTCCTTTCTTCACTCTATCTCCGCGCTCAGACGACCGCTTTATAACGGCTTCCATAATAATATAATGCTCTTCCGGCGTTCTACTGGTGATAAGGACGGCATTCAAGTATTAACTGACTCCTTCAAGATCTTTCGATGTTCTGTCCATAATCCTTTGAAATACGGCTGGAGCTGAGGAGATTCTGAGCGGTAACCTGTTTACGGCGAGCAGTCCTTTCTTCATGTTCAAAGTTAGGCAACCCCTTGACTTCTCAGCCAGCACCAACTGGTGGTAGGCACGATTTAGACCAAGTTTCGAAAATTCCTGGCCACTCGTGAGTGCTGCAAACAAGTCGTCGACCTTCGGGAGGGTATACTTTTCAGTGTCAAAGCAAGGGTTCACGGTGGTTTTGTAGTCGCCGCACAACCTTATTCCACAGTCTGTCTTCACTACTGGAACAACCGGCGTCGCGTAATCCCTCGTCGTAACTGGTGATAATGCCACGCGCGTAGCTGGCCAAGTAGGCAGCGCGGCCGTGGCCTAACAATTATCGCGCTTGCCTCCCACGCGAAGAGCCAAGGTTCGATTCCTGGGCGCAACGCGTCATTTATTTATTCTTACATTTTAATGTTCTGGTAAATTCGAAAACTCTGTTGTATCTTCGAGGTTAGAATGTTATATGAGCGAGCCTTCCACGCGGATTGTTCCAGACGCCCACGCGTATACAGAAGGGGCTCCGCGTGGCAAGCCGTAGTCAGTCTCGCCCCTGCGTTCGATCCTGCTGTTACGCCGACTTCGACGCTCGCGACGCTCTGTTGTTATCTTTTTCCTTTTTGTTTTTGGAACAAGTTCACCCTATTAAAAATGTATTTCTTCCCGTTTATTTATTGTTCTTTTGGTCACCACCCGTGTTAATACGATGCCCATATCCTGCATTTTCTTTAGTTCAGGCTAGACAGCAGGTTGCAAGGAAAACGGATATTTCTCGCCTTGAGGAATTTTGGTACACTATACTCTTTAAGCGATAGCTCCACCCTTTCCTCGGTCATAGTTTCCAGTTTGTTTTCGAACAGATCCTGCTAATTCTCAAGAGGTGCACCAAGCTTTGTGTGTTGCTGGAAAAACGGAACAACGTCTCACGTGGTCACTTTGTTGAGCCCGCTTCTATGACCAGTGCTCTATCTACGGCTTTCTTGAAGGTTAGCTTGTCTTCTGGGAACAACACACGCTGAATGTCCCTCTTAGTAAACCACACGCAAAGCGGTCCCCTAGAGACTGGTCTAAGGATGCTTCGAAGTCGCACGTTTCTGGCAACTAACGTAATTCTGCAACGAACGTTGCTACAGATTCATTCTTGAGCTGCATTCTTCCGTGAAATTTGGCACGCTTGCTAATAACCGATGGTTTCGGTGCCTGGCGGTCCTCCAAAAACGTTTTAAGCTGGTCAGAACGTTTTTGTTGCTTACAACTATGGCGTAACAAACGCAGTCAAGAATGATGTGCGTTTTCGAGCTATGAGACCAAGAAATTCGTGTACCTTGACGTCCTCGGCGATTCTGTTCACCAGAAGAAACGATGTTAATCGTTCCTCGTACGACGGCTAGTGGCTGGTCCATTGGTCGAAAGGTTCAATGAAGCCCACTCGAGCGAAGACTTGCGGCATTGCTCTCGTTGCTACAGTGTCACCAGTGGTCATGTCGGGTTCTGCGCATTTCAGAGAAACTTCCTCGTCGCCAAGATGTCGTCTTCTGACGAGGCAGCAGACATGAAAGGCCTGAGGACCATAAAAATTATGCTTACTCCAAGAACCAAGCAATCAGGAACAGAAGCTTGCTTGCTGTTCGAAAGGGCACGGGTCACAGGGAGCGACAAAGAAGATAGACATTCGCGCCGGCTTTATAAGTTCAGTAGCACGCGCCTGGCGGTAACTAAACAACATTTTTCACAAGTTCGTCATATTAAAGATTTAGTTTCTGTCTGCCCATAGTCGCCTCATCTATTGCCATTTGTGACAATATTCAAAAATACCTTTCGATCATTTTGAGTTTGTCTTGGGAAGACTAACTGAGAGATCATTTGCTTTCTTCTACATCTTTCTTAGGTGTCCTGAAATCTTTTTGAGCTTCGTGTAGGAGCGTCAGACTTATATTGATTAATGTTTCTTATTTGCGTGGAGTTTACATTAATTTGTTTTCACACAGGAAGTGAAAGCCACGGTTTTTGTTTTTCGTTTCCCTGGAGATTTCTGGATTGTATGCGAGTTTCGGCCAGCTCCTTAGTTTTTTTCTGTGAACACTTTCTATGGGTAGTGACTACCACTTTCTACGCTGAAATTCATAAAAGAGGGAAATATTCCCAAACATTCACAGAAGATGCTCCTGCAATTGCCTTGCCCATACAGCATAACTTCACATGGAGGTATTGGAAACGTTTTCGTCCTGTTCTATAACAAATCACTCACAACGGCGCTGCGCACTTAACCCTGCGATACAGTTCATATAGCAAAAAATACTGTAGATATTGGTCAATGAAGGACCCAAAATAGAGTTGTTGTTTCTTTTTATTTTGTGAAAGAACACACTCATGAGCAAGTAGAAAAAAATATTAAGTTATTAAAATTTGTAAAAAACGATTGATTAGTGCAGGAGGCAGCGGCACTAAATATGTTGGGAAGATTAAGGTCGCTTCCAACGATAACGGAACTAACAAGAATGGCAAACGCGATATCAGTAAGCTTATAAATCTTGTCACGAATGACAATTGATGAGGTAACGAAAACTGAAGCAAACAGCGTTTCATGGGCGATCTTGGGCTTAAAACTAAATAGAAAAAAGGAGTGCATCGCAGGTGTCGATGGCGGTGAAACAGCAGGATCAAAGGCTGGGGCGAAACTGACTCCTGCTCGCCACGCGGAGTCCCTTGTGCACACGCGTGGGCCTCTGAACATTCGGCGTAGAACTTTCGGCGCGTGGAAAATTGGAACTTGATCAGACGACAATGTTGCCGAACTTGCGAGAACGCCAAGTCGAAATAATAAATAAAAGAACATTTCGCTGACTGTAATCTTACCTAGGGTGCCTCAATGTCCTTATGTTTAGAGTGTTGCCACCCTTTGTAGCACCCGATGCCGACAGGACGCGTTCACGGGGAAAATACGAAGAAATCGACGAAAACAAAATGTCGCCATAGCACAGTCAGTGCCCCAAACGCGTGCAGGGACACGCTATTTCACGCGCTTCTGAACAAAAAATTAAAAAAAAAACGTGTGGGACAAAATGGCGAGATGCCACTACCCTAAGCAAAGCGCACATGAAGGCACCCAGATCTAACCTAAACCTTCCGCGCGAAAGTCAAGCGCTGTAACCATTTGCCCACGCACGCACATACTCACTCGGTGACGCGCGTGGCAAAGTACAGTTGTTGGCAGTAATAGGTGCACACCGCAAACGTGGTGAGCACCTACTACCACCATGATGACTGTTTTACGCGACATTAAGAGCTTGGACACTTACTCTTACTCTTAAAAGGCAAGTCAGGGAAGTCGTCGAAAAGCGAATTGACCTTCATTTTGAAATATACGTGGCCCTTTCTCTGTGTCATTTTGCTTCGTTGAACAGGCGTTCTCACATAGTCAAAGAGAGATGAATCGTAACTCAGAAGTAAATCGCCGCCTAAAGAATATTTGTTTTTTAACCCTTCAATATTAAGTAAATAAAGAAGTCGATGGTACAGGAGAAGGGAAAATGTACCTTATGGTGGCGTCGTAGTGAGTCGAGCATAACGTTACATAGGGTTTATTTTAATTTCGTTGTATTACCGCAGGTGGAAGCTCTGGACCTTGTGCAGAGCCGGCAGGCTCTGTTCACCCGACGACAGCTCATGGTGTCGTTTTCAATGGCCGTTGTTTTGTTCTGGCCGCTGCATAAAACAGAAGCGCAGTTCTACCAACCCGGAAAGTCCTGCACGCACGCTAATATTGGTTCTATAGTCGCGGTAAGTGACTAGCTCATTAGTGTGAGTGATTAATTTTATACACCACGATTAAACGGCTGGCTTTCGGGCTTGGCCAAACGATCGAATAGTGACTGCCATGACTGCACTTTCACTTCTTTTTAGGCATCAAATATTTTTAAACAAAACCCTCCCCCACCCCGGACCCCAGAGTTTTGTCTTTCTGTCGATCGATCCGTATGCTCGTCCGTCCATGCATGTTCCGGTAAATCTTGCGGGAAAATAAACGTCAATTCACACGAGGTCACGTGACCCCTACACCAAATGGGAACGTTGACGTTACGTGACCTATATGGCAATTTCAGTTTACCCACTAGATTTAGCGGGAACATTTACGTGGACTAAGTACCAAGTCGGATTCCCTGTTAAGTTTTGTAGGGAAGTTGTCGTGACGACGCAACGTGACCTCTACAAAATTATTTTCGCCCCTAAATTTAGCGGGAAATATACAACGTTTCTATACGGACGTCGCCATCTAGAATTGCGGAACTTCCGGTATGCGGGAAATATCGTTTCCCTTTTGCCTTACCACTAAGGGGATCTCTCGTTTCAATCGCCAATGTCCATCATTCTCGCTTTGGCTTTTCTATTTTACTTGTTCCAGGTTATGATGCCTTGCTTTCATCTCGCATACCGGATGTGTCAATTAGGTGACTGGGGACAAGTGTAAACAAAAAAATTGACCGCATCTCCACGTGGTGAATGATGTTGATTGGGACAAAGGTCTGGTGTGCTTGTCTACGTCGACGCTGAGCCGCAGCATGCCGAGCCTTTCGTTCGTTTTCATCCATGTCAGAAAAAGAATGTGTGGTATGGAGCGTGGTTATATACGGATTTGAGCATTTGACCGCAGCGCCCTCTCGTCTATAAACGTTGAGCCACTGCATGCAAAGTTTAACGCGATTATATGCGCATGTGACCGCAGCGCCCTCTCTTGTATAGACGTTGAGCGGCTACATGCAAGGTTTCATCCATGACATTCCCTGCTTCTGAATTACTAGCACATCTCAGAGCCCCCACTCGTCCCGCAGTCGTGGCCGAGTGGTTAAGGCGATGGACTAGAAATTCATTGGGGTCACCCCGCACAGGTTCGAATCATGTTGACTGCGCAAACATTTCTTTTTGATCAATTTTTATTTTTTTTTTCTCCCTACACGAGCACGTGAGCTCACGAGCACGAGCACGAGCACCGGACGCCGGACGGACGGACATGGCTAGCCCCTAAGGAGCTTCGCCCCTAAAAGGCTTCATACGTTGCGTGACAAACCAATTTCCTCTCCCCATCCCATCCCTCTCTTCCCTTCCACCCTCTCCCCCTCCCCGCCTCCCAGGGTGTCCTCTCTATCTGCGTTCCTTCTTGAGTTGAAAGTCAGCGATCTGTATGTGTACACCTTCTTTGTCCGTGTCGTTTTCCGCGCTGTTTTTTACACTTTTACAGTTCTACACCAACAGCCCAACCTACCGCTGTGCCTTATTTCTCCATCTTCCCTCCTCCCCCAGCGGCGTCCAATTCTCTACCGCTCCTTCCCTCCCACACCTTCTTCCTATCCTTTCTATAATCTTCCGCGGCGCCCTCCTCCTTCCCCTCCTTCTTTTTCCCTTTTCTACTTTACTCCTTGTCACCGGAAGAACGAATTCAGTTTCACTGCTGAATTTAGCGGAGAATTTTACGACACGTGAAACTGTAATCATCTCTCCCTTCCCTCTTTTTCCCCACTTCTTTAATTTCCTTTTTCTCCTACAGTTCCCACCCTTCACGTTTATCTTATTTCCCCCTCTCCTCTCCCTTGTCACGTGACACACTAACTTAGTTCCTGCGAATTAAAAAAAATAAATAAGTTGTTCTCTTCCGGAACGACTGCTTAATGTTTTCCGAACAGTCGAAACAATCACTTTTAACCGACAGCATTCCAGGCGTTAGGGTGCTTCAAGGAAAACGGTCCCTGTCAATGTTAACACCTGGTGCATCCGCTAAAATCGAAACAGCGGCAAAAAGGGAAAGCAACAGACGGGGTTAGCGTCTTAAAGTGAACTGGCTCTAGTCGCTAACACTAACATCATGCATTTAATAAGACGCCAGCATAAGGCAATACAAAAGTCGAGGAAGGAATCTCGAAGGAAGAATCACGAATATAATAATCGTAGTTCTCCCCTCGACGCAATACAACGCAAATATGCAGCAAAAAAAAAAAAATAGACGCCTCAACGTTAGCACATTACGACTTTGTTTTGAATTCATAAGGCTGGCTTTGTATTGTGAAGGGCTTTAGACAGCAGGTAGTTTGTCTGTGTCAATAGACCGATCTCACCAGCTAGTTCGAGTACGCCACCGCTGCCGACATGCATCGTGGGAGCTGTAGTCTTTTTGCACGCGCGACAACCCTGCTGGAGGTTTGCGCGAGCAGAGCACGAGGCGGCATGAGCAGTCTCGTGAACTGGCATCTGTCTCCTGTGAACTACAGTTATGGCGGCGTCACGCATGCATGGAACGCTTGGTGAGATCGGTCTATTGGGCGATGTCTCTCCGCAGACGAGCCATTTAGCCGGTGCCATACAACTGCTAGCCTGCGGTCTTTCATGTGCTTCACGCAGTAGGGATTACAAGAACGCGTGCCGGTACGATGCGTTTACATGAACAGAAACAGGCAGGGGTGTGTATTGAACCCAGGATTCCTGAGCTCTGCAGCGCGAGCTTTCGCCCCACGTGCTCCGAGGAGAGACGCGTGTTTAGCACGCAGTTAACTGAGCTCAGTAAACAAACAAGCATGCTGTGTAGTAAAGTTTAGGAAGGTATAGACCTTTCCAATGTTTACAAATCCACAGCCCAGCGTGCGATCTCCACAGCTCAGCACGCGCGTGTGCGTCGCTCCGGAAAACGAGCAAAGCACGCGCCATACGCACGAACACTGGGAATGGCACCGGCCATACTCTCTTTCTTGGAAAGGTATATAGTGGCGTCGAAGTAAATGCTTCATTCGGGTATTTTGCCCTTTTAATGGAAAAGAGCACCGTGCGATCTGCTCTGGAGAAGTTGTTAGATAAGATAGCAAAAAATAAGTGGCGGTAAATGCCCACCTATCGATTAGGTTTGCGGTGATTTCTTGAGCAATTAATTAAAACATCGAAAAATCGGCAAACGAGGTCAAGATAACTTTTTAAATACCTTGCATAAGTCTCGTAAAATATCGTTTTTCTCTGAATGTGATGTACGTATGTCTCAAATCTCAGGGAACACAAATGTGTCTTCCGAGTGAGCTGGACGGAACTTTACAAAAAGTGCACAGATAATAAACAAAAAAACTCCTTTTGATCGATCCCCAAGGCACCCTAAAATGCATAGCATTCAGTGGACCACAGTGACGTCATGATGTTACGTGACGCCACATTGTTACCTGAAAATCTGTTAATCACATGATCACAGGAGCACCTAACGCAACGTACGGTCATGTGAGGTCACAATATCAAGTGACGTGACGTCAGGGTGTAACGTGACATTATGCTTTCACGTGACGTCTCGATGAAGCAAGCGTCCCGCGTGATATCAATGGGTAACTTTGCGCCACGGCGTCACGTGGGGTTACGGTGTAACGCGACGTCCATGTCACGTAAAATGCGATGTACCGAGAGTTTCCTTCCTGGGGACTCGCCACTGTTTCAGCCAGACGTCCTAACGGCAACGGCTGTAAACACGTGACATTATTAGCGCTGCCTCACCATCGAGGCAAGATGGAGAGACTAAAGCACTGGATGAATTTGAATTTCACAAACAAGTACCGCCAAGCTGGTGCGTTCCCGGAAGCATTTGAGCCAAAAATGGCGCAGCATCACCGCCGATCTAGTTTGGCGCGGCGACGCGGCGCCTGCATCTACAGTAGACCAATTGTAGCGTGCTTTCAAACGGCTGCCGGTCACCGGAAGCCACAGAAGAATAATAGAAGCGTGCGGTTCTGGATATGGGATGCTCCATGAACCGACAATTGCGAATCGTCGCCGCTATCCACTAGAAGCGCCAGCGATACGATCAAACGATGGCGGTACTTGGGTAAGTCAGCATATCCAGCACTTTAATGAAGACGATACTCCGTTCACCCCTTAGCTGAGTCTGGGGTGGGAGCTCCATGCCCGTCATGCAACTCAGCTGCCTCCCTTTCATCACCCTACCCGGCTTTCTGAGCATGGGTATGGGCGAGAGCGTGATGACGTGCCGAAAGAGAGGCTTATAACCCGTCCAACGAGGACGTAGGTTCCATCCCAGTCTCAGCGTAGCGGAGAACGGACCGGGCGGAAAGCGCTAGCAGGGTACAACGCACTGTTCTCAAGCCCTGACCAGGCCCAAGTCGAAGAAGTGATTTACCCAGGTAGCACAAAGAGTGGGGCCGACGTGGACCCCATGCGGTCAAAATAGGCTGGAAAACGCCCCACCATACCCCTGCGGGTCTCACCTTGTTTACGCGAGAGCAAAGTTCGCAGACATGTGGGCAAAGCAATAGAACGCCAACTTGGGTAGTACACCAACGTGTGTGCCGCACTCACAGTACCCTCTTCGGTCCTATTTCGGCTGCGCGTAGGCATGCCCGACTTGGACTGCCTGTGCAAATCAAAATATGGCACTTTCCACTAATATTGCAGATCTTTTATTCACGTGGTGAAAATTTAACATCACATTTGGTTTAGTTTGATATAAAATCACCAATGATTGCAACGTAAAGTGTGTAAGAGAAATTTATGCGTTGAAAAACTTTACTGTAGACATAGTACTCAGTGTATATGTAGGAAAGGCCGTTCTACGTGGTGTGAACATATTTACTCACACTATAATGTTCTGGCGTGAATCCAGCACACGCGTATTGAGTTGTCGGTATCTGTTCTAAAACTCGGTGTCTGTACACGGCCCATGCTGTCTATATATCACGATTGCCTGTCCGAATTGAATCATATGGAAATGTGCTGTTTTCTGCCCCATTTCTTAAACTTCAAATTATGAATGTTCGATGGTCTTGGTCGAGATGTTTCACTAATATATCAAACCAGCGATATTGATGGAAGTATGGAAATGGCGATGAGTTTTTTTTAGTAGTTACAGGGAGAAAGTGAGGCACGCCCAATTGGGAATGCACTGCAATACTTCACATGGTAGGCGAATTTTATAGATCCCACTTTTTCTTGTGGCTGCTAAGGTGGAAAAAAGAAGATATAAAGTTGTCTGCGGAATTTCGAAATGACTCGAAATAGGATAAGGTCCCTAGGGGTGCCTCATCTGGGCTGCGCACGTGGGCTCACTCTGGGTTTCATGAGGGGAGTCCTTGTGAGCTGCTCTCCTTTGTCCCGTGCAGGACCAACGAGGGGGGCTCATCTGTGTTGGTCAAGTAGGTCCAATCTGGGTCCCATGAGGGGAGTTCATGTGGGCTTCCCAATTAGGTCCCTTGTGGGTCCCCGAGGGCAGGCAAGGTAGCTTGCCCAAGTGGGCCTCACATGGGCGCACCTTGCAAAAGTGGCGTGGGACATACGTGGGCTGCAGAAGTGGGACACACGTCAGTCTCGTTTTTAGAACCAATTTTGTGCTTCTTAGTTATCACCCACTGTCGAAGCACTTCCAGCTGGGTCGAGTTCGGGGCCGGCCGAATTAGGCTTCCCATCGGGCCGGGACCGTGTCGGTTAAGGTTGAGAGTCAACGCGCTCATCCCTGGTCGAGACTCCAAAGTTAGTCTGCTGCAGTGCTCTAAAGGGCAGAAACGAATATCCTAGGACCCGGCCCAATAAAGCCTAGGCGCTTAACACCATGATTCCTTATGATCACTCCTCAAAATTCTTTTCGAATATGTCAAAACGCGGACTCGTCGTTGAACTCCTCTCAGCCGCTATAATTGCCCTTGAAGCCAACTGTCTTCGCTTAAAAAAAGAAAAACAACAAAAAGCTTGGGTCTCATTTTGTTTCCACACGCAGATGTGTCAATACAATACGAAGTACCGGGGCACAGTCATTCCAGACTTGTATGTGATGCTAGGCTATAATATAAATGCAACGCGCGGCGTCGCTTACGACAGTCCCAAAACTATCAATACTAAGGTGAGTGCCACAAATACTTTCAGCATCTTCTGTTTATTGGTGTTCCGATTGGTTAAGTTTTCTATCATATCTGCCCCCTCAATTTGATTGCAAATATTTACACAATTTGTATATATTGTAAGGGCCGCTAAGGGTCGTATATGATGATTTAATTTTGAATGAATTTTCCAATAAGGCGTGATGGATTGGCGGTTCGTGAAAGCCCCCAGTCAAAAAGCACGAGTCTTCTGAGCGCGCGTCTTCAGACCGAGCTCTTTGTCTTCCTCTTTTACTAAAAATATCCCGCGGCTCGTGGAGGCGCCCGTCACCCGGCGGCTTCTGATGGGACAAGGGTTGTGGAATTAGCCGTCCGGGCGGTGATAGGGCCGAATTCCTGCTACGTGCACAATGTCTGACGCGTGCGACCGACGATCGCGAGGGGGCGACAAAGGTGGCACCTCGTAGTTGGTGGCTGACAGTTAGCTGATGACGCGTAATGGGCCAATGTACTTCTTCTGGAGCTTCCACATCTTCCGACAGCACGAGAAGGTGACCAGAGGAGTACTTCATCTCCGATGTTGTAAGTGGCGGGGCGGTGAGATGCGTTGTAGCGGAGCGTCTGTTGCTGTTGCAAATGGGACATGTGGAGGCGGGCGTTTCGGCGGGCGTCTTCGGCTTGGGAGACGATATGGGCGGGATAGGGGTCCAAGGGAGGATCGTCTACGTAGGGGAGATCGATGTTCAGCCTGGTGAAAAATTCTCAGGCGTAGAGGAGGAAATATGGGGAGTAGCCAGTAGTTGATTTTCGAGCCGTATTGCAGGCATATGTGATGTCGGGGACGATGGTATTCCAAGTAGTTTGGTTGTTAGAAACAAACATTGAAATCATTGCGGTCAAGGTGTGGTTGAGGCGCTCGGTAAGTTCATTAGTTTGGGGATGGTATGCGCTCGTGACAGTATGAATGGTGGATGCCAGTCGCAGAACTTCGCGAAGAAGTTGTGAAACGAAAGAGGTACCTGGGTCACTGATAATATATTGCGGCGCGCCGAGGCGGAACAAAATATTGTGCAAGAAGAAAGTGGCAACTTCTTCGGCAGTATCAGTTGAAACGCATTTGGTTTCAGCGTAGCTCGTGAGGTGGTCAACGGCTACAATAATTCACCTGTTGTTCGTTGTTGAAGGAGGAAATGGACCCAGCAGACCGAGCTTTTTGTCTTCCTATTTTCCTAACGATATATATTTACCTATATTGTCACGAATGACAAGGTGAAACAAAAAAAAAAAAAAAAACTGGGGAAACTGAAACGTTTAATGGGGGGCGAACTTGTGCTCAAACATAAAAATGAAACGAGATAACAGCAGAGCGTCGCGGGTGGCAAAGTCGGCGAAAGAGCAGAGTCGAACGCTGTGGCGAAAACTGATTTGGCTCGCCACGCGAAGCCCCTATGTACACGCGTAGGCTTCTGGTATAATCGGCGTAGAAGGTTCGGCTTGTAGAACCTTCTAAACTCGAACAAGCAGCACGGTTCTCGAATTTACCAGAACATTACATTAGATGTCAACAAAAAGGCGCCCCTGCGGCCAGGAATCGAACCCTGTCTTTTCGCGTGGGAGGCAGGCGCTATAACCGTTAGGCCACGCGTTTCTTTTTTTTTCTTTATTCAGCGTTTTAAAACAATAAAAACGACTGCCCAGCACTTGTAGGCAGCCGTACAATTAAAATTCTTTCATTCTCATTACATTATCAAATAGGTTTGCCCATTCCGGCAAACTCTCACTGTATTCATAGACACTGTTCACTTGGGTTACCAGTTCAATCAAAAATGCTCTTGCCCCTTTTGGTGGGTGCTCGGCATGTCTAACTGACATGCGAGATTTCCAGAGACTGAATATTGCTAGCAGCATAAAAAGATCGTAGAGAACATAATCTTCACGTTCAACAGCTAGAAAACGTATATTGTAGGGTGTTATGACTAATTCTTTCTTCAAAGTCCTCTTGAGAACATCCCATAGAAAAACAGCGTCCCAGTAGTACAAAAAGGAGTGCTCTACTGTCTCCGGGACTCTACATAGTGGGCAGTTAACGCCCCCAGGAACAGGCAAACCTCTTTCCCAAAGCCAAGTTTTTACCGGCAGCGTTCCAGAATGTAGGCGAAAGAAAAAAGATTTTGCGGTTGGAGGTATTCTCATCTTCTTAACTCGGCATAACACATCATTTCCAGGTCCGTTTTCATATAGTGAACGATAAACAGGTACAGGAAAAACACTCTCTAGTAGGTGCCGGTACAGGGTCCGCCTTTCAACGGTGGCCAAGTATTCCAAAGAGTACCGTACACTCAAAAAACGAAAGGCAGCAACTACTTCCTTAACAAACCCAACCATCTTTGCTGGGGAACCGATAACGGACGATACAAAAAATTCGGGCAAATGACTGGTAAGTTTCATTTGAAACATGACTTCTAATAATGGGTGTCTCTGGTCCCTCATAAAAATGAAACGCGATACTAACTGCCTAAGAAACAAATTAGACAGCCCAGACCGCCTTTGAGCGGACGAAGAAAAAGGTTATCCCGTCGCATCGGTTCTCCAGCACATTGCCAAATGAACAGCGCAAAAACTCTATGCATTTTTTTAATATTGTAGCGCGCACAGTATAACACTTGAAAAACGTACCAGAGCTTCGCGGTTAAAAAAATATTACAAGCAGAAGCCCTGGTGAAAATAGACATGTTACGACCCTTCCATTTCCTCGTGCGTTCCTTCAAATCGTCTATCACACCTCCCCAGTAAGGCGAACTCTTTTCCATGTGATCCAGAGGAGCTCCCAGGTACCTACCTGGGGAACATGTCCAATGAATCCCCTAAAAAAAAAAAAAAAAACCGGCACATCGCCCCTCTGCCCGTACCATATCCCGAGACATTTATTTTTATTAATACTAGCACCTGTAGCATCACAGAAAATTTTGCACAAATCTAAAACTTTTGAAATGCTGGTCTTGATCTGACAGAAAAAAGCAACATCATCAGCATATGCCAGTACTTTCACTTCCACGTTCCCTATTGTGTACCCCTCTACATGCTCGCTTCTGATAACACGTAGACAGAGCGGCTCAAGGTAGAGACAAAATAATAAAGAAGACATGGGACACCCCTGTCGCACAGAGGATAGGACATTAATTATTTCTGACAAAGAATTGTTAATGGCAAGACGCGTCGTACAACCTGAGTACGCCATCTTGACTCCTTCAAAAACAATGCTACCTACATTGGCTTTATTTAGAACCTCCCACAGCACCCCGTGGCATACTCTGTCAAACGCATTTTCCAGGTCAGTTTTAATCATCGCTACCTGGCTTCCCTCTGCTCGAGAGTTTTCGAGAATAGTCTTCGCGACATGAATGTTCGTTTGAATTGCCCTCCCTTTAATTCCACAGGTCTGATGGTCCCCAACTAACTGGCATATAACGTGCTGAAGTCGTCTCGCCAACACCTTCGCAAAGATCTTATAGTCTACGTTGCTCAACGCAATAGGACGGTAGCTCGATACCTTACGTCTGTGAGCTTCGTCTTTAGACTTGGGGATCAGTATCGTGTGCGATTGTAGGAACGAGGGCGGAAGCGCTTGACGTCGATAAGCCTCACGGATTACTTCGAAAAGGAAGAGCGACAATTGGTCTCTGAAATGCTGATAGAATTCAGCGCAAAGACCGTCTGGTCCTGGCGTTTTATGAGCAGCGAGGCTCTCAATGGCTCGGTCAATCTCTGACTTTGTGATGGGTTGTTCCATCCAGTCCTTTGTTTCTGTGGATAGCTCAGGTGCTATCTGGAGAAGACCTTTCAAGGCGGCTGTTTCTTTCGGCTCACCTTTGCGCAACAAATGCTCTTTGAATGCCGTCTTTGTCCTTGCAGGTGACGCCGTCATGGTCTAAAACTGTTATCTCTTTTGCCAGCGCAAAGCATCTTTCATCCGCCAGTGCTCGCTTTGTGGGCTGTTCGCCGAGCAAAAGCTTCTCCGCCCTCGCCCGCACAACCGCGCCACGATACCGATTATCTTGAAAACGTTGCAATTCACCCTTAACTACCTTTATCTCTTCGGCGTATCTACCAGGGCACTCGCTATCGTCTTTGAGAAGCGTGAGCAAGTACTGCTGCAAACCATTTTCTTCTTTCTTTGATACGTAGTTGGCGCTGGACGACTTTTCTATAGCTAACAGTTTAACCTCCTCTTTAAATAATTATCACTTCTCAGTGAAACTAAGGTATTTACTCTCACCTAATTTGTCTAAAATATTAATCACTCCATCAGTAAAGCTTTTATCCTTGAGGAGGTTGACATTAAATTTCCAGAGACCCCAGTTAAATTTTCGTGACGATTTACTTTTTTTTCCAACCGTTACGCCTACGAGACAGTGATCGCTAAAAACCACAGGTTTGACAGAGTATGCCGCCGTAATAGTTCCTAATTCCGCGGACAAATATATGCGATCTAATCGCGCATGCGATGACTGTTGAAAGTGGGTGAAACGAAGTTCTTCACGTTCGACGTGCATATCCGCAACGTCGGTTAACAAATACTCATCCAAAATATCTCTTAACGAGGTACTACTACTATCGCTAATCGATTTCGCTGATGCCCTATCTCGGACATTACACACACAATTAAAATCTCCTAAAAAATCATCTATTTTTCACAATTTACATATTCTGTTATTTGACGTAAATACACAATACTCACCACTGCAAACCCCCCAACAAAAAGTCACAAAAAATCAGGCGACCCCCACTATCTGTAGTGACCTTAAGGTGAGTAAGCGCAATACGCTTCGCAAGAAACAAAAAGCATCCCGCGGATGTACCGACAGCATGGCTGACACACACTTCGTACGCACTTAAAAATGGTCTTAATGCGAGTGCAATTTGATCGTCTTCATGCATTTTTGTTTCTTGGACGGCTAGGATATCGATGTTTTCCTCGTTTAAAAGCCTTTGCACCTGGTATTGTTTTTTCCTAGAGTTAAACCCTCGCACATTTAATGTGGCGCAGCGAAAGGGTTGGTAACGTTCAGGTTTCATTTAAGAAAAAGGGCTGTTAAACGATCCTTCGCGAAAAGGAAAGGTTTACCCGTTTAAACCGGCTTTATAATTAAGTACGTACGAAAGGGTCCGAGTGTCATTCACTCACAACGAGCCCTTGCGCTGGCAACCATCCGCGGGGATGCGGGGCTTGGGCGGTGCTCTTCGGTGCTTCTTGGGTCCCCTGTGGTGCCAGGGCGGTTCGCCCCCACCTTCGTCGTCGGGAGCGGTCTCGGCGAGAACATCACCCAGCTGCCGCTTACCAGCCAGGATGGCTTCGGCATCCATGGCTTCCGCTGCTTCGCTGTCGTCTTCCTGGGGCTGCTGGTCGTCTCCGGCGTTGACCCCGGACGTTACCGGACTCTGCGCCATCCGGGAGGAGGGCCGGGTGGTGCTAGCCGCATTCCTCCCAGACTCAACGGTCGTCGCTGGTGGTAGGCGTTCAACTCGGGTGGTGACCTCGACCTGAGTGGCCGGGCGGACGTCCGAGCTCGTGTCCTTGGGATCTGCGGTGGGGGGCGTGATTCCTCCGGCCGCGTCTTCCGCCTCCACCTCGTCCATCTGCAGGTCGCTCGTATCGTCATCCACCCGTTCTTGGGCCATGGTAGCATAAGTGCGGACGCAGTCCGCACTCTCGTGGCCAAACCGGTGACACTCCGTGCACCGGGGGACGTGGCAGTCTCTCCTGATGTGCCCCTTGCGCCGGCAGCGGAGGCACAGAGGAGCTCGTCCGGGAACCAGCACGAGGACTTTGCACCCCTCGAGACGAATCTCATGAGGGATGTCATCCACCGTGACGCCGTCTCTCAGGGTCATCCGGATGACCCTCGTGTTGGTCTCGACGCCCTCGAAGCCCCTCTCGCGGAAGTGTTCCCGGCTGACGTCCGAGACCTTCCCGTAGCGCTCGAGTTCTCGACGTACCTGGCAACTGGACACGTCGTAAGGGACCCAGTGAAGCCGCAACTTGACCTCGGTGTTGGCGGGGTCAAGGACAAGGCACCGCCCATCTTTCACTCGCAGCTCCTTAGCGTCGACCAGGCGCTGCTTCGCTGCCAACGTGTGCATGCGAAGCATCCACACGTGGTTCATCTGGTGGGCGCCCGCCGACGCCAACTCAGGAAGCACCTTCAAACGCAGAAGTTCCTCTCGAGAATCTTGAATGCGATACGGCCGGTTGCGGACGTCGCAATGTAGAAAAACAGAATTTTTAGCGATGTATCCGTAGGGCAGGGGTGGCAAAATAATCTTATAGTCAGCGGAGCCTCCAACATCAGATAAGTCACGGCCAGATACGGCCGCTGATACCGCTCCTTGGGAGCTCGTCATCCTGCGTCCGAACACTTCGGTGGTCGGCCACAGAATCCCCGTTAGGCCACGCGTGCGCTGCCTACTTGGCAAGCTGCGCGCGTGGCATTACTCCCTCCTTTAAAAAGTGCATCGCCCCGATGCAGCACAAAACAAACCAAACAAAAGAACGGTAAGCTAAAGAGACATTTGGAACACATAAGGTTCACAGTCCCATCGAGCGTAGTACGGCTTCATGCGCACGACGTGGACGACTTCTGGTCGTGGAGGGCGGCGTGATGAAATCCGTGTTCCTTCGGGCATCACCTCGTAGTTCAGTTCCCCGAGTCGACGAAGCACTCTGTAGGGTCCGAAGTAGCGCTTCAAGAGTTTTTCGCTGAGACCACGGTGGCGGATCGGTGTCCACACCCACACCCTGTCTCCGGACTGGAAGTGGACTTCCCGACGACGAAGGTTGTAGCGGCCCGCGTTGACGCGTTGCTGGTCTTGGATCAGGAGTTGGGCGAGGTGGCGGACTTCTTCGGCCCGTTGAGCAACCACCTGGGCGTCGTCGCTTTCATTGTCAGCTGGCTCATGGGGCAGCATCGCGTCCAGCGTGGTCGTTACCTTCCGACTATGTACCAACTGAAAAAGTGTGAATCCTGTGGTCTCTTGCACCGCCGTATTGTAGGCGAACGTGACTTAGGGCAACACCTCGTCCCACGTCTTGTGCTCTACGTCGACGTACATAGAAATCATGTCGGCGATTGTCTTGTTGAGTCGCTCCGTCAGCCCGTTGGTTTGTGGGTGGTACACCGTAGTACGACGATGGCTGGTGCGACTGAGCCGGAGAATTTCTTGGGTCAGCTGTGCAATGAACGATGATCCGCGATATGTAAACAGAACTTCAGGAGCGCCGTGCCGGAGGACGATAGATTCGATGAAAAACTTGGCGACTTCAACAGCCGTCCTTGAAGGAAGGGCTTTCGTTTCTGCGTACCGCGTGAGATAATCTGTGGCGACGATTATCCACCGGTTCCCCAGGGTCGACGGCGGAAAAGGACCAAGTAGATCCATTCCGATCTGCTGGAACGGTGTAGTTGGCGGAGGAATCGGCTGCAGGAGAACTGCCGGCTTCGTCGGCGGTTTCTTGCGTCGCTGGCACTCGTGCCAGGATCGGGTGTAGAGGCGGACGGTTTTGGGGAGCTCGGGCCAGTAATACTTTTCACGAATACGGGCCAGTGTCCGGCTGTAACCAAGGTGTCCGGACGTCGGGTCGTCATGACTTGCTTGAAAAATCTCCTCTCGAAGGTCGGCAGGGATTACCGGCAGCCACGGCGAGTTGTTGTTTCCGAAGTTCTCTTTGTAGAGCACACCCTGTCGAATGGCGAAAGTCGGCAGGGTTCGTGAGAAAACACGGGGCACGGTACTGCCGCCCCCTTCCAGGTGCGCAATTAATGCGCGCAACTCAGGATCGTTCGTTGACGTCTTGCCATGTCGTCGGTGTTGACTGCTTCTAGGAAGCACTCGTCGTCATTGGGCTCTGGACAGGCAGTCGGCGTCGCTGTGCTTACGGCCTGACTTGTAGACCACAGTCATGTTGAACTCTTGTTGTCGGAGACTCCATCGACCGAGGCATCCTGACGGGTCCTTGAGGTTCGCAAGCCAGCAAAGCGAGTGGTGGTCCGTCACCACGCGGAACGGGCTCCCGTACAAGTACGGACGAAACTTCTTGATTGCCCAGACGACCGCAAGGCATTCTTTCTCAGTCGTGGAGTAATTTTTCTCCGCCTTGGACAGTGTCCGACTTGCGTAGGCGATGACTCTCTCGATGCCTTCTTGCACTTGGACCAGTACTGCGCCGAGTCCCGCGTTACTTGCGTCCGTGTGAATCTCGGTTTCCGCATCCTGATCGAAATGACCAAGCACAGGAGGAGTCTGGAGTCGTCGTTTCAACTCGTCGAATGCCCGCTGCTGCTCCTCGCCCCATTCGAACTTGTCGGCGTCCTTTGTGAGGTTTGTGAGCGGTGCGGAAATTTTTGCGAAATCCCGAACGAAGCGACGATAGTAGGCGCAAAGTCCAAGGAATCTTCGCACGGCCTTCTTGTCTGTCGGCGCTGGAAATGCCGCGACGGCGCGAGTCTTCTCGGGGTCTGGGCGGACGCCTTTGTTACTATCCATGTGGCCAAGAAACTTCAGTTCGTCATAGGCGAACCGGCACTTTGACGGCTTCAGTGTGAGTCCGGCGGTCTGAATGGCTTGGAGAACAGCTCGGAGTCGTCACAAGGTCTCGTCGAAGTCACTTGAAAACACTACGAGGTCGTCAAGGTAGACAAGACAGCTCTGCCACTTCAGCCCTGCCAGTACTGTGTCCATGACACGCTGGAACGTGGCCGGCGCCGTGCATAGGCCGAAAGGCATGACCTTGAACTCGTGCAGGCCATCTAGCGTGACGAAAGCTGTCTTCTCTCGGTCCCTTTCGTGGACTTCAATCTGCCAGTAGCCGCTCTACAGGTCCATCGATGAAAAGTATCGAGGGTGGCACAGGCGGTCTAGCGTGTCATCGATTCCGGGGAGTGGAACGACGTCTTTCTTCGTTACCGCGTTCAGCTGCCGGTAGTCCACGCAGAACCTAAGCGTTCCGTCTTTCTTCCTTACCAGCACGACTGGAGAGGCCCACGGACTGCTTGAAGGCTGGATTATGCCGTCGTTCAGCATTTCTTCCACTTGCTGTTGGATGACCTCCCGTTCTTTTATGGAGACTCGGTACGGCGATCGGTGCACAGGGAGCGCGTCGTCATCGGTGACGATGCGATGCTTCGCAACGGTGGTTTGGCGCACCTTGGACGACGTCGTGAAGCAGTTGCTGTATTCTGAGCGGAGGTCACTCAGGTGCCGTCGTTTCGGGCCTGGAAGCTTGGGGTCAATGTCAAGCTGCGCTGGCGGCGTAATGTCTTGCTGAGGTGGCGACGATTCTTCATCAATCGCGGCGATTTCGGCAAAGTTACAAAGTTCCTCGACGTGGCTCACAGCGGCACCTTTTGTGAGGTGTTGCGTTTTTGTCGGCAGTTTGTCACGAGGACCACGGTACGCCCATCCTGACGTTTAGTCACTCCTCTTGCGACGCCTATTCCTCCTCCCAGGAGCAATTCAAGGTTCCCTTCAAGAACAACTTCGCGGCAGGTAGCTGCATCGGTCACGACGGGTACGACAACACTTGATCGCGGCGGCAGGTTCACGTGGGCGGCAGCGACTCGGACGGCTCCTGACGCTGTTTGGGTTTTCTCTGAAGGCGGTACAGGCTTGCGCAGTGTCAATCTGTTCTCACCAAGGTCTATGACGGCGCCGTATTCAAACAAAGTCCATGCCGAGGATGACGTCTCTGGAACAGTCTTGTAGAACGACGAACTTCACAGGGCACGTCTCACCGTGGATCTCGACTCGAGCAGTGCATCTCCCGACTGGTGTAATGAGGTGTCCTCCGGCGGTTCGTATTCGAGGTCCATCCCACGGCGGCATGACTTTTCGAAGTCGACGGGAGAGCCTCCCACACAAGACTGAGTAGTCTGCTCCGGTGTCTACGAGGGCTGATGCGTCCTGGCCGTCGGTGGCGACGTTCAGGTTGTTGGACACCGTTGCAGGCGCGTCGTTGGGATGCGTGGCGTCGACAGAGTGGGAGCCCTCCGGTGTTCTTGGAGGCTCTTTACTTGGGTCGTCTTCGGCAACGGCACCTCCGGGCGTTGCCGCACTTAGTTTTCCCGACGAGATAGCGGGCACAGGCTGTCACGGCGTGACCGACGGAAAGGCGATGCGGAACGTCCAGGGGATGGAGAACGCGAACCTCGTGCTGCTGTTGGCGCTGGTGACGGAGGGCGACGGAGGTATTCCTCGATGTCTCTTTGTCGTTCTCCAAAACGAGGTCGACGGTCGTTTGGAGCGAATCCTCGCAGGCCGAGCTGGCGGTAGGGGCACCTTCGGTAAACGTGGTCAGCCTCCCCAGCAGTGAAAGCACACCGGACGTCCGTCATCCGTGCGCCAAACGTCGGTCTTTCGAGGTCCATGCTTCTCTTGGCGCGGAGTGTACTGCGGCGAAGAGACTTCTCGTCGGGGTGCAGCTGGGTACTGCCGGGTGACAGGAGTCTGCGGACGACGAACAACTGCGGCGTAGGTCACAGCTGGTGGTTCCGGTGCGGCGCCGGCGAGAACGTCTGGGTGGAGCGCTTGCTGGACCTCTTCTCGAACAATCTCGGTGATCGAGAGTGAAGCTGGACGTTCGGCGGCCGGTAGCAGCTTCTTCAGCTCTTCACGGACGATGTCCCGGATTATCTCGCGGATGTCCGTGTTGTTGCAGCTGGAAGACGAAAAGGCAGCGACGCCGGGACCTCGGTGATTGTGGGCGGCACGAGCTTGAAGGGCACGTTCGATGTTGGTGGCCTCCGTGATAAAGCCTTCGACGGTGGTAAGCGGGCTCCGAACAAGACCTCCGAAGATGTTTTCCTTTGCTCCGCGCATCAAGACCCGCAGCTTTTTCTCTTCGGGAGCGTTTGGGTCGGCGCGATTCATCAGGTGGAGAACGTCTTCGACGAAGCTTGTGATGCTCTCGGTCTGCCCTTGGTTTCTCGCTCGCAGGAGTTCTTCGGCACGCTGTCGTCGCTGTTGGTTGGCAAAGGTGCGTCACAGCTCGGCCTGGAATTTTTCCCACGACGAAATCGACGCTTCGTGGTTTTCAAACCAGGTGCGTGCCGTGCTTTCCAGAGCGAAGTAAGCATTCTAAAGGCACTGCTCCGGTGTCCATCGGTTCTGGCGGGCCACTCGTTCGTAATGTTGTAGCCAATCCTCAACGTCCTCATGGATCTCCACGTGGAATGGCGTCGGAGTCCGGGGTGCGACGGACAGGTATACGACGGCAGAAGCGACCGGGGTCTGCGACTGGTCGGCCATCGTCGTCCTCCTTGTTTGCTAGGTCTTCGGTGGCAACGGTCCGTATTCCGGGTGTAGACCTTTGGTGCGGCGACTTGATCGTGTCTCGATCTGGTCTTCGTCGGGTCCTCCGGAGCTGGGGTTCGGACTTGCACTGCGGGAACTTGGAGGGGTGCGCTGCACGGACATGCGGTACCCCGCACCTCCATCAAAATGTCATGAATGACAAGGTGAAACAAAGAAAAACTGGGGAAACTGAAACGTTTAATGGGGGGTGAACTTGTGCCCAAAAATAAAACTGAAACAAGATAACAGCAGAGCGTCGTGGGCGTCAAAGTCGGCGAAAGAGCGGAGTCGAATGCTGGGGCGAAAACTGATTTGGCTCGCCACGCGAAGCCCCTTATGTACACGCGTAGGCTTCTGGAATAATCGGCGTAGAAGGTTCGGCGTGTAGAGCTTTTTAAACTCGAACAAACAGCACGGTTCTCGTATTTAAAAGAACATTACATGGATGTCAACAAAAAGGCGCCCCCGCGGCCAGGAATCGAACCCTGGTTTTCGCGTGGGAGGCAGGCGCTATAACCATTAGGCCACGCGTGCGCTGCCTTATTGGCAAGCTGCGCGCGCGGCAATATATATATATATATATATATATATATATATATATATGTTGATACATAGACGACGACGAAGAGCACGACAGGCGACCGGCCGGGGCTCGTGCACACAGGCGCTGCGGCGGGCAGTTTTGGATTAAAACTATCGTTCGGAGGGCACCCCGTTTCCACTGCTCCTTCTAGCACCGTAACACCCTTGGTGGAGGTGCGGGGTCTCCTCGTCCAAGTCATCTAGAGCTCTGCCATCACGCATCTTCAAAGTAATCGGGTACTTACACCGCCTTCCATGGCACAAAGTGAGCAAGCGCCGGCTCCGACCATCCGTACTGGCTCCATACTCTACCGTCAGCGTGATCCTCCCACCTTCGCTGGCTTCGGAAGCGACGATGTCGACGAATGGCTTCGCACATTCGAACGAGTGAGTGTGCATAACGCTTGGGACAACACACTTAAACTTGCCAATGTCGTCTTCTACCTCCGCGACACGGCGAAAGTGTGGTTTGACAATCATGAAGAACAGATCGCGTCATGAGATGCCTTTAAGACTCGGCTATCAAACGTCTTTGGTTGTCCCGTGAGCCGCAAGGAGAACGCCACCCAGCGACTCGCAACGAGAGCCCAATCTACGGGTGAGTCCATCCCCACCTACATTGAGGACATTCTGGCGCTTTGCAAACGTGTGAACCCCACCATGTCTGAAAAGGAAAAGGTCGGAAACACCATGAAAGGAATTGCCGAAGCCGCCTTCGCAGTGTTTGTTTCAACAAATCCAACAACCGTGGACCAACTTCAGGAAGAGTGCCAGCGCTGGGAAGGCCACAGAAGCAGGCGCATTGCCTCCCCCTTTACCATCTCTCGGCTTCAGAACTGCGTTGCGTCGTCCGGACCACCCTTGACAGGCGACATCAAGAACCTTATTCGGCAGATCATCAAAGAAGAACTCGCCGTTCTCCTTGCACCCTCTCGCCGAGACCTCCAAGGCGAACCCGTTGACCTCTCACCCGAAGGTGTACGAACCCTAATTCGGAACGAGTTGGCACAGTCAGCACCATCACCACAAGAAACTGTCTGCGCAGCCCCACCAGCGCATGCCTACGGCGCACCAACTTTTTTCCAGCCGACTACAACCCCAGATTCGTCCAAAACGCCGAAAGAACATGGTCCCGGCAGTTCCCCTCCACTCCGGCCACCAGACGACCCACCTGTTTCTACTGTGGCATACCGGGTCACATAGCTAGATTCTGTCGCCGTCGCATTTCGGATACTTCCCGGGCATACGATTCTCGAGCCTTCCCACAGTACCGAGATTATCATCCCGACAGTTATCATCATGACACAGAAGAACACCTTCTAAGAAACCCACGGCGTTCAGTTTCCCCTTTATATCGCGCCCGTGCAAACCGAAGCCCTTCACCTGCAGGATACCGGTGACGTTCTCCGATGCGGGTTGACCAAACGCTGCCAAAATCATTTCACGACGGGGAAAACTAAAGGAAGCAGCTAAAGGGGGTACGGCTGCTCCTTCACTTCCTCGACATCCCCCACCGACTACGTCTGCTTCAAACCTATTAGACATCATCATTAAGAAGGTAAGCTTCACAGCACTTGTCGACACGGGAGCGTCCATTTCTATAATTTCTGACCGTGTTCGAAAACGATTGCGACTTGTTTCTACACCCTGGGAACACGGTAGTCTTCGTAGCGCGAACACAGCACTGATTTATCCCCTCGGCTTAGTTTCTGTCGAGATCAGAATTCAAAATGAACCTCATCGTCACATTTTCGCAGTTCTACCAAGTTGCTCACACGACATTATTTTAGGCTGGGACGTTTTAGTGACTCGACGTGCGCTTATTGACTGTGGGACGAAATCGCTATACCTTAGCAAAGTTACTCCTGGCGTAGAACCTCTTTCATACAACCGTGTTTCTTTCCGTGCAACAAATACCACTCCAATTTCACCCTTCACTGCAGCGCTTATTCAGTTAACTGCAGACCTTCCAGACTCTGATTATTTACTTGAACCGAACTTAGAAGTTTTCTTTCAGAAAGGTCTCGCGCTACCCTTCGCTCTCACGCGATCGCGTTCTTGTGTATGTACTGTTCTCCTAGCAAATACTACTAACATCTGCCAAATTCTTCCGGCTGGTTCATGCATTGCTACAACGACGATTCACGACGTTATACACATCAACGCTGTTCGCGATACCTGCTTGACGTTCAATGCACCTTTGATTTCCGACTCCATGGATGCACACAAATTGCTTCGCCACACAATTAACGCCCGTTTACCTGAGTCACAATATGAAGCCTTGCATAAGCTACTGTGCTCTTTTATTGATACATTTGACTTTCAATCTACCCTCCTGACACAAACGTCAATTGTTCAACATGCCATTGCAACCGGAGACCACCGGCCTTTACGCAGTCGTTCATATCGTGTTTCTGCCAAAGAACGCGAAGTTATACAAAATCATGTGAGTGACATATTACGCAAAAATATCATCCAGGATTCATCCAGTCCCTGGTCATCTCCCGTGGTTCTGGTTAAAATAAAGGACAACACCTGGATATTCTGTGTTGATTACAGGCGTCTCAACAAAATAACCAAGAAAGACGTTTACCTTCTTCCACGCATAGATGACGCCCTTGATAGCCTACACAATGCCAACTACTTTTCTTCGATCGATATGCGTTCAGGGTATTGGCAAATCAGCGTAGACGAAAAAGATCGCGAAAAGACAGCTTTCGTTACTCCTGATGGCCTTTACGAGTTCTGTGTTATGCCCTTTGGATTGTGTAACGCTCCTGCTACCTTCGAGCGAATGATGGATTCTTTGCTCCGAGGCTTGCGTTGGACAACTTGTTTATGCTTTTTAGATGACGTTATAATATTTTCGTCCACTTTTGATACACACTTGTCTCGCCTGACGGCTGTGCTGAAAATATTTCGCGATGCTGGCCTTCAGCTGAACTCTAAGAAGTGCGTATTTGGAAACACTGAAATTAAGATTCTCGGGCACGTGGTCAGCCGCCAGGGCATATCCCCTGATCACGAGAAATCGACTGCAGTTTCCCAGTTCCCCCTTCCAACGAATCAAAAAACTTTAAGCTCTTTTCTCGGGCTGTGCTCCTATTTCCGACGATTCATTCGTGGCTTCGTTGAAATATCAGCCCCCCTGCACCACCTGCTGAAAAAGGACGTCGCTTTCAATTGGTCTCAATGCGAACAACGTGCATTTCATGCTCTCAAAACCGCGCTTACAACAGAACCCGTTTAGGCCCATTTCAACCCCTTGCTTGAAGTGGAAATACACACCGATGCCAGTGGATACGGTCTTGGTGCTGTCCTCATTCAAAAACACGAAGGCAAAGAACATGTCATTGCCTATGCGAGCCGTGCCTTATCTAAACCTGAAATGCATTATGCAATAACAGAAAAAGAATGTCTCGCGATTATTTGGGCAATTGTTAAGTTTAGACCATACGTATTTGAACGCCCCTTTAAGGTCATTACGGATCACCATGCCTTATGCTGGTTATCCAACCTAAAAGATACCTCCGGAAGGCTCAGCAGATGGCCCCTTAAACTTCAAGAATACGACATATCTATATTTTATAAATCTGGTAGAAAACATGAAGCGCCTGATTGCTTGTCTAGAAATCCGGTATCTTCAGACCCCTCACTCTCGTTTACGCCCATCAATGTAATCGCTTTGACATCAAGCTTAGACTTTGCTGTAGAACAGCAAAAAGAAAAATCCCTCTGCCAAGTATTTCAGTGTTTACAAAAATGTCCTCAGACACGTAATGAAAAACGCCTTACCAATATCTACACCGTGGAACACGGAATATTGTACCGCCGGAACTATAACCCGCAAGGTGCGCCACTCCTATATGTTGTTCCTAAGCATCTCCGTGACGACATATTGCGTTCTCTCCATGATGACTCCACAGCTGGACACATGGGGTTCTTCAAGACATACATGCGTGTCCGACACACTTTCTACTGGAAGGGCATGTACCGTGATATTTTCAAATACGTTGCATCATGTCTACAGTGTCAACGCCGCAAACGACCCGCCACCGCGCCTGCCGGACGCCTACATCCTCTTCACCCTCCCCATTATCCATTTGAACGCGTGGGGATTGACCTTTTAGGTCCACTTCCTGTAACGCAATCAGGCAACAGGTGGGTTATTGTCGCAATTGATCACTTGTCGCGCTATGCCGAGACGTCACCATTGCCTACCTCCAATGCTGAAGACGTTGCCGCTTTCCTTCTGAAACAAATTTTTCTACGACACGGACCTCCTCGGCATCTAATCAGCGACCGAGGCACAGTCTTCCTGTCCGAAGTCGTTCAACAGTTGTTAGCCCTCTGTGGAACTGTACATAGACCTACTACAGCTTACCATCCCCAGACGAACGGTCAATTAGAACGCTTCAATCGCACAATAGCAGACATGATCTCCATGTACGTCCAGTCCGATCATCACAACTGGGATAGTGTACTTCCCTTCGTGACGTACGCCTACAACACTGCTCTCCAAGACACACACGGCTATACTCCATTTTTTTCTTCTACACAACCGGTCCCCAACCACACTTCTCGACGAATTACTTCCTTACAACCATAATGAACAGCTAGAGGACACTGTCGCCCGCCTCGTCTGCCGTGCCGAAGAGGCGCGACAGCTCTCCCGCCTTCGCACAATGGCCTCACAACAGCGCCAATGTCAATGTTACAACGAGACACATCGACCGGTGTCTTACACCGTCGGCGACCTCGTGTGGCTCTAGACACCATGTCGGCAACAAGGCAAAGCGACCAAGTTCCTCCACCGGTACGCCGGCCCATACCGCATTACTGCAAAGCTGTCGGACCTCACCTATCAGGTACAGCTTCTGCACCCAACACCTGACCGACGGACACCTTCGAAGGACACCGTTCACATCACCCGCATCAAGCCCTACAATCACCCGCATCCAACCCTCGCCCTAGAACACCGCTCCTCTCCACTACACTTAACTCTTCACTCTACGGTCGAGACGACCGCCAAAAACAAGGGGGTAATGATACATAGACGACGACGAAGAGCACACAGGCGACCGGCCGGGGCTCGTGCACACAGGCGCTGCAGCGGGCAGTTTTGGATTAAAACTATCGTTTGGAGGGCACCCCGTTCCCACTGCTCCTTCTAGCACCGTAACAATATATATTGTAGCAGAAGTCGGATTTAGTGATGGGGATTTATTATTTACACGGGTATTGAAGATAGAACTCAAGATGACCGTCCGGTATATATGGCCACTCGCTCAGTCTGCCCTTCTTCCTCCTTTTCCCCCAGGACGGCGCGTCCCCGAAGACTCGTGCCGCTTCTCTTCGTCACAATATATCCCCTTCTCAGAGGTAGCCATCCTGGCGAGAATGATGTTAGGGCTGGGAGATTGGCGGACTGTAGAGTTTAAGGCGGTTCACATGAGCTATTTCACGACCACGTCGGCGGCGATCAGTAGGTGGCGAAAGGGGTTCGATTTCATAGTTGACGTCTGAAGTCTGGCGAAGCACATGGTAGGGGCCGTGGTAGTTTGAAAGCAATTCCTCACAGAGACCGGGATGGCGTTGCGGTGTCCACAACAGGACAAGGTCACCCGGTCGGAATCAAAGAGGGTTGGACGCAGCATCGTGGTGGCGTTTTTGTTGTCCTTGAAGGTCGGCAGTGCGTGTCCTTGCTTTCTGACGGCATTGCTCAGCATATTCTCGGATTTCGGTGAGTGCGGACCAGGATTGTTGACCGGGATTTCTGTCACAGGGTAGGACATTTTACGGCGACTACGTTGAGCATACTGAGTGGAAAATGGCCTACTCTGTCACAGAAATCCCGGTCAACAACAATGGCTACCGGTGATTCCAGTTTCTCTGAGGGCTACTGTGTCGAATCTCTGCCTTGATGACCCCACAGCGGGTCACGTCGGTCGAGATAAGACTCTGGCCAATCTTTCCGAACGCTATTGGTGGCACGGATTCCGGAAAGATGATTCCAGCTATGTCGTGTCCTGTAAATCATGTCAAAGGAGGAAATGGACCGGTGGCAGCCGACCAATACGTCAGCCACTACGCCGCCTAGCACCAACAGAGCGTGAAACCATCAAACAGCAAGTGACTGAGATGCTCGACCACGGTGTGGTGAGTCCATCAACGAGCCCATGGTCATCACCAGGGATGTTAGTGAGAAAGAAGAACTGGGTCGTCGACGGGAGAAGGACGAAGTGGCAGCAACAAAAAAAGTGATCTGTACCATTTTATTGGGGCGGATGTTAGAATTCCCTTGAGCTGATTGAAGGCAGCTTCACGCTGAGATGTTCAAAAAGGCGGGTGGGACGAAGTCTTCAAAAGGTCATGCAGGGGTGCTGCTATGGATGCGAAGCCACGCACAAAGCGTCGAAAATGGGAACAGAGTCCAAGGAAACTTCGCAGTTCTTTCTCTGTTGTTGGCTTTGGTCTGTTGGAAACGGCCTGAATTTTCTCAGGATCAGGCTGAATGCCGTCTTTGGACACGAGGTGACCCAAAACTTTTATTTGCCGCGCCGCAAATCGACACTTCTTGAAATTTAGCTGGAGGCCGGCGTGGCTGAGACAGGACAACACGGTTGTTAATCGATGGAGGTGCTCCTCAAATGTCTTTGAAAATATAACAACTTCATCTAAATAAGACAGACATATTTTCCATTTCAGGACTCGCAACACGGCATCCATCATACGTTCAAACGTCGCGGGTGCGTTGCATAGGCCGAAAGGCACGACGTTCAACTCGTAGAGTTCTTCCGATGTAATGAAGGCGGTTTTGTCTCGGTCGTTGGAGGCCATGGGAATTTGCCAGTAGCCTGAACGGAGGTCTAGAGAAGAAAAATACTCGGCTCCCTGCAAGCTGTAAAGGTCATCATCAATTCTGGGCATTGGATATACGTCTTTGTGCGTGATCATCTTCAGCCGCCGATAGTCAACGCCGAATCTTATGCTACCATCTTTCTCCTTGACGAGGGCAACTGGGGAAGCCCACGGACTCGTAGATGATGTGATGACACCTTTGTCTAGCATGTTGTTCACTTTGTCATCTATTATGCTTCGTTCAGACGCTGAGACACGGTATGGACGTTGACGTAAGGGTTCTCGTTTCCTGTATCAGTGTGGTGGACTACAGACGTGGAACGGCCCAAAGTAGACTGTGGGTGATCAAGTATGGTGTTACATTTACGCAGAACAGACAAAATTGAGTCTTTTTAGACGAATCCAGGTGGCCATCTACAGTGAATAACAATAACTCGTCTTCGTCATGTCGCTGCTGAACTAATGCACAACAGTATGTAGGAGAGGGAGTATCGAATGCGAAAACCTCGATGGCTTGAGATGGTTCGGCGTAGGCTACAACTTCACCGGCAGGGAGCATTAATGGGAGAGAAGACATATTGAGAGCCATAATAAATCCGTGGCCGTTGTCAAGGTTGAGCAAGGAAAAAGGAACAAGGATACCTGTCTTGCCAAAAAAAAAAAAAACTGCAGATGGAGATGCCATTAGGACTAGCACTTCGAGTTTAGTCGACTGAATCGGCAGAAACACAGAAGAAAACGCAGGAATTCTTGTGTCATCAGTTAGAAATAATTTGATCGTGTCGACAGACTCATTTTCTTCAGGAAGCCGAATTCCAGCAAAGTCCACTTCTGCACGTTCACAGTCTATAAGGGCATTTCTCACTTCCAAGAAGTCCCAGCCAAGAATCACGTCGTGAGAGCAGGAAGGAAGTACCACAAATTCTAGACAGTAACATATTTCTTGACTCACAATGCGTGCTGTGCAGACACCGGTAGGGACGATGTTTTGCTCACCAACAGCTCTAAATGGGTTGTGACTTTCCTCAAGCCAACAAAACCAACAACCAACAAAATGGGTCGTGACTTTCCTCAAGCTATTACAAAGCTCAGCCCGAATGACGGATACTGCAGCGCCCGTGTCAGCTATTGCTTGAGCGTGCAAACCATCGATTACAATACCAATCATATTTTGTGTAATAGGGCGAGGACTTAAGCATGTAGAAGGATTTGCAGTTCTCGCCTCTGAACTGATCCTAGCAGTTTCCCTTTGGAGCGGGAGATGTCGTACGTGGGTGGAGGGGAGACAGTGGGCGTCGTTTGGGAGATGGAGATCTGCTTTTTCGTTGCTGCCGTTTTGTAGTCAGAGTAATCTTGGAAAGTATCACTTCGACGACTACCAGCGAAGCCTGGTCGATAGTGAGCTTGTGGTGGGGAACCATAACTTTCAGTGCACCGACGTCGACAAAACCGTGTAACATGTCGAACCAGACCACATGAAAAGCAAATTGGTCGATTTTCCGGGGTCCTTCATATGTCGGCTCTACGCCCTTGCCAGCGAGGGGGACGAAATGGTTTCTGGGGCTGGACGACAGGCATGGGGGGCGGACGCACTATCACTTCGGCGTACGTAGGCGCGAGCGACATTGGCATGGTGGGCGGTATCGCAAGGCAAGGGATAGCGGCTGTGACTTGCTCTTGAATAAGCACTCTGATGGAAGGCGAGACGTAGGGTTTTGGGGAAGTGGCAGGCTTTCCTAGTTGGCGAGCCACTTCGTGGCGGACGATTTCCTGAATGGGGTATCGAAGGTCACCCCATTTTTCAGAAGGATTCTCCGCAGTGTTGCTCAAGCTAGCCAGTTTCACGGGAGGCTGCGGCTTGCGGCTGAGTGGCAAACGCTGGGTGCGCAGCTCAGAAAAGTTTTGGCAAATATCGATAGCTTCAATGGCGGTCGCGGGAGCTCTGACGAGAAGAATTTGAAATTCGTCTTCAGCGATTCCCTTCATGATGTTTTTCAGTTTTCCGTCTTCCGGCAGCTGTGTGTCAATGCGCTTGCACAATTTCAGCACATCTTCAATGTAGCCGACGAAGCTTTCAACATTTTGTTTAACCGGTGATGCCAGGGTTCTTTTTGCTATTAGCTTTCGCTGGGCTGGCTTCCCAAATACTTCCTGAATTTTCGATTTGAACAGAGTCTAGGTCGCCAGCTCTGACTCGTGATTCGTGTACCATAATTTAGTGACGTCAGTCAAATAAAAAATAACATAATTGAGTTTCAGCACATCATCTCATTTGTTATGAAGGCTTACCCTTTCCACGGACTCTAACCAGTCATCAATGTCATCGTCCTCGATCCCGCCGAAGAGCTTCGGGTCATGTTGGCGAAGGGCTCCGGTACACAGAATAGTCGTAGGTCCTTGGTTGGAGGTAGCCGATCTTGAAACATCAGAGATTCCTTCGCCTGTCATTGCTGATGGTAGCCGCCGATTGCGGAGTTCCAGGGTTGGGAATTATACTTGCGAGTGAGGTCCGAAATGGGGAAGCTTGCACTCTCCACCAATTGTTACAGAAGTCAGATTCAGTGATGGGTTTTAATATTTACATGGATATTGAAGATAGAACTAAAGATGACCGTCCGGTATATATGGCCGCTCACTCAGTCTGCCCTTCTTCCTCCTCTTCCCCTAGGACGGCGCGTCACCTAAGACTGGTGCCGCTTCTCTTCGTCACAATATTAATACGAACACTATTACAACCTTTATCTGAAAAGAATTTGGGAAGAACTAACTGGAAACTAAAGTGATTCTGTATCTGAAAGAACAACAAAAAAGTGTGTATTTCGCCTTTATAATTAGGAGTATAAAAAGTTCTTTTTTACTTCAAGCGCAGTGTTGCGATAAAAACACTTCCAAAAGAGCCCCGAAGACCCGCCCTCGCCAGATCTGGTAAAAGGAGGATATAAAAGAAAATTCGGTACAGACCCAAGTACCAGAACTCGCCGGTTTGGGAATGGGGTGGTACCGCTCTGCCGGGAAGGTCCTACTCGGGCGACGCTAGAAACGCCCCATGGGGCGACAACGGGCCAGTGAGATTGGCAGTCACTGACCAGTGACTGGGACTGACTGGGAGTGAGTTCCCAGGATGCTGCCAGCGCAACTACGTGGCACAGTACCAGCAGTACAGCAGATTCCAGCAAGATTCCAGACAAGCGGCCTCAAGCCATAGAGTTTCCGGTTTTGTTTTGTCCCAGCGAGCTCCCGGGCTGCTGCCAGCACAAATCCCCGGCGTAGTACCAGCAGTTCGGCCAGACACCAGGAAGACCTCAGGCTAGAGGGCTAAAAGTGTACTGTTCCCGGTCTTGTTTTCTGGGTTAACATTTGGTTTTGTGTGCAATTCACAACTGAATAGAAATTATGTAGTTCGTAACTAGGGTAATTGTAGCAAATAATGTGCGTAAACAATTATTTTGCACTGTGCATGAGAGTACATTTGTGGCATAGGTATACACATTTTTGGTACGTGTGTAATAAGTGAAACATACAAAATTGTTACCGTAATAGTTAATTGTCAGTTTCAGTGAACCTAGAGCTCGGCTGATAATCATGCGCTTGTCGCCAGAGGAGTGCGCTGGATGAAAAAGGCTGCATGTCACGGGTCTAGGAATGTTTCATCACACTCCACATGCAGCTTGTGATGCAAGTCGACCGTGCTCCCGGGAAGGCGTGTCCTTCCTTACAGCACTTTCAGGAGAGTCAACACCACATTAGAATGACAGGGTAAATAAATGCCAGCTGCACGTTATAATCCAGAAGTTCCAAACTGGGGTGAGGGGCATGAGACAACCAGCCCATGTAAAAGGAAAACTTTTTGTAGCTAATGCAGTAATTGCTTTTATTTTATTTTCAATCTGGAAACTATACGACAACAAAAATACTTCGATCGCCCTAAGGGACACACCTGTAACAACACAGTGGATGATCAAGGGGCGAAAATGGTCCAGTTATCCCATAATCAAGGTCAGCTATTTATATAAAAAAGTCCCACTTTAGAGAAAGGCTTGTAGAAACCATCTATTTCAATTCAAAAGGCCATGTCGAGAGACGGGCGCGCTTGGCGGAGGAGTCGGCACGTAGTTTATTATTGTCGTTCGCTACGATAGGTGCGCAGTCCCTGATATACAGATCCAACAGTTTCAGTTAAATATAGCGATTCATTAGTCTTACTGAGACAATGATAAATCATATCCTTGACACATGCAGCTCATTGTTGTACATATACTAATGAGAATAAGTAGACACAGATAAAAATATAATATATTGCAGAGTATGACCGTCCCTGTTCCAACATAATGGTACCTTGACGACTAAAACTCATCCTCCACACTTAAAGAAATAAAAAAGCGAGTTACCCAAACCTCTACCATCAAACTCAGATTGAGTGTTTACCATCGGCATGCCCCAAAGCCCTTGGAAATGCCCGCAAGCCTCACTTTACGTATGTGACATCACGTGACAAGAAGTATTCCCTCGTGATCATCATTAAGATATATACAGGCGCGAACAGTTCAGGCAAATCAATTGAAAATACCAAATTGGTACTGAGGCAGTGTACAGTGGTTGTTAGATGCAGGTTAATCTGTATGGGACATCTATTTTCTGAGTAATATTGTTTATCTCGTCGAGTTTCTTCACAGACCCATCACATAGTGAGACAAGGTGTTGAATTCAGGAGAAAACAGGAAAGAGGAGCGCGTTCCAGGTTTAGTTTTGAACGAGCTATGTGGCAACTGACTTCAGCCTCTTAGAATTTATTGGAGTGGATCAGAGTATATTGATGTCTAGCCCGACAATACTGCCAGGAGAGCATGTCTCAAACCCTGTCAGAAAGGGGTATAGAAATTTTGAATCACAATTGCCCTACTACGATGAGCTGCGGCTAATACTGAGATTTGATGTGAGCAATGTCGGCCAACTCTCTGCCTGAAATATCTATGTGTCAGCTGCCCCATATCGTAAAAATTTTAGCTAAGCACTTTTTACGGCCCGCTCCACCCAGCCACTAAGCGTGAAAGCAACCAGGCATGCGCATAATGCTTTGTCGGCAGTGGCTATCAAGGTGCAGGAATTGTCTCCTCTATCGGCATCTAAGCTCCGATTGGTCGTTTCTGACTGAGCGTTGTGCGCATGCAGGTGCTTTTCTGCTTAGCGGAGCGGGCCGTAACAATGCTCAGCTAAAACAGTCTAATGTCTATCTCGCAGCCACAGCTGCCAAAACGTGCAGTCTCTAATCCTCGCTTCCACAATATACCAAAATTGCATTGCATACTGCTTCAGAGACTTGCTGGCATGTTTCACACTGACTCTCTGCAGACTACTGGAACTGTCCGTAAACGATGAAAAAAGTGCGAACACATAACACGCACGCCAAAACAAAACATCTATGGGACTACACGAGACTCTATTAAAGTTGCTAATTGGGCGTGTTTTATGCCGCACAGTGTGTACACAAGTCAAGTAGCTCTACACATGCAGCTCAGCACACCACACCTAGGCTGAATCAGATAACTGTCACACTTGCCGAGCTTGAAGTACAGTGATGACATATATGAGGGCGAACAAGCGATAGTTGACTGCTCAATACCGGGAGCATCATGCAGCATCTGACTTGCTCTCCTTTTTAAATGCCTTTCGAACCAAGCGTGGTAGGCCATCCGATAAGGAGAGAACGCCCCCACGGACACCACTGAGCAGTTTATAATCACCTGTTTACTTTTACATAGATCAAGTCTCTACCTGGCAGAAGTTTGCAGTGTGTGTGCAGCAGAAAGAGCTGTATTGAAATCTCAAGAGAATGAAAGTTCACAACAGGCTTGGTAACGTTTCATATTGCAAGTATGCCCATGCAAATTTCACTTTCTAAAACGTAAAAATGCATTTCAAATATTCACCCAAGACAAGCTGCTAGTACCCAGCTGTGTATATAAGGCAGCTTACCATTAACAATCTTTCCAAATTGCCATAGACCTGAACCTTCGCTGAGCTAGTGACGCAGGAGTAAATCGACCTAGTCGATGCTAGCTTCTGTTCGGCGATGGCCGCAATGAGTATAAAAGTGAAAAATCTGCTGTAGATTATATGAAACGAACAAACAAACAAACACAATCCTAGCATGCACAATTTGCTAGAGGCACTGACAAATAAAAATCAGAGCTAGGGTAAATTATGTTACCGCAGTGTACTTGGGAGGCGTACCATGACTGTTGGTGAGATATTTGCTGCCTTTAATCTAGATAAGCTTGGAAATTTACAAAACAAATTACAAATAGCTAGAAAGCTGATATATATTTCGATGGGACTACAAATACCAAAGACTAGCTCGGCAAATATGGTGCCATCTAGTACACCCGAGATAGGTAGAAAGGCTGTGGTTGGAGAACGCGAGCTTCAGGAACCGGGGCGTGAGACAAAGATGTCAGGTGGATTGTTTTACAGACACTCTGGAATTAACAACAGTCTTTACATGTAGTAAGATGGTGAGTGTCTTCTGATTGAACATCTCGAAAAATAGCAAAAAAAAGGGAATAAAGGAGAGCAATACATACACTACATACAAGTGCAGACTCCCAACTCACATAAATTAGAAAATAAAAACTAAAAAAATGCAGAAGGAGTTTTACCAAAGGTTCTAACAGGTCCAAGTGGAACATGCTAATTCACCCATATGCATGACTGTTGAAACGATTTCCTTGGCAGCTCAGGTAACAGACGCACGTGCGGACACATTCGTCGCCCATACTTCGAATAATAAAGGCCTAAAATAATACCCTTGTATGTGTTTCATAGTTTCGGCTATTTATTTATGTATTTTCTACGGATGACATGCATGAGCAGTGTAAACAGTGCATGTTGCAATCCATCGTAGATTTCAGAGAGAGATTGAGCTGTCTTTATGTATTAGCCGTCCATCGCTGTTACTTTAACTGACAAGGAAATTATGTTTCTTGGGCCTCTAACTCCAATTCTCTCAGACCCTGTCCCCGATTGAACATGACACGGCAATACTTCGCTCTCGGCAAAAGGGTTTTTTCACTTACTTATTGCGGGGGGGGGGGGGGTGGGGGGAGGGGGGCTTTGGGATCGGGAAACGGTCATCAGCAAGGCCGGAGCAAAGTCCTATTGGAAAAACCAACATGAAAATCAAACTGGCCAAGCTGGTAACTAAGCTGGTCAATCTGGTCCATGTGTTAGTCAAACTGGTTTAACTGCCAATCAAGCTGGTTTAAGCTGGGCAAGGTAGATTTTATGGTGGTCAGTCTGGTTTAAGTAAAAACAAACATGGTCTAACTCGAATCTGGTTTTTAGATTCAATCTGGTGTAGTTGGGAGCCAGTCTGGTCCTAACTGGTCAAACTGGTTTTCCATGGAGCCAATGTGGTCAAGCTGGGAGACAAGCTGGTCATGCTGGGAGACAAGCTGGTGAATCTGGTCGACCTCATAATCATGGTGGTCAAGCTGCTCTTGGTGGGAGCGCCCACGCCAAGTTCGTCTTGAGATAGCCGAACTCACATTGCTGGGAGCGCGCGCGCCAAGGTCGGCTTAGGCTGGAACGAGGCCACGTCCTGTTCTTTATCCTGTCGTTTTCGGTATACGACTGGGCACGTCAGGCGCGGTGCGAGCTATCTTTGTGTCCGAGAAACGAGGAGAGAAAGAGAGAGGGGTAGGAACGGAGAATTTGAGACGCGTTTAGCTATCTTAGGCAGATTTTTGAAGGGACGGCTGTGTGCGCGTTGTTTGGAGACTACTTGAACGACGGTGCAAGCGAAGCGGGTTTCGACGAGACAGCGAGCGGCATTCCGTTCAGTGCGGGAAGATGTCGGACGTCCCGACTGAGGCGTCGCTTCGTGTCTTCGAACGTGTGTGTGCTCGTGCATGACGGTGGTGCCGAGGAGTACTGCCAATGCCACCCAAGCTACATGGATTTCCTCGTATCTGCCGACCACGCAAGAAACCGCTTCGCCCCCATCACTGGCGGGACCCAGGTTCGCTTTTCTCGTCCGTGTGGTATTTCCTTTTGCTATTGCCTGTTTTTGGCGTGTGTCTAGTTTTTTTTCGTGTTGAAAGATACGCAATCTGGTTTTATTAACATTGTTTGCTTTGCACCTGGAACCACTGTCTGTGTGTCGGTTAGTACTGTGTCAGCGCCAAGGATATGTAGCATCTAAGCTCATGTGAGGCGGTCGAAAGTACGAAAATATTAATTTAGATGCCGAGTTGGCTTTTCTGATGAGCTTGGCTTGTTTATCCTGTGCATTAATTTAAACAGGTTAAACTGGTTCGGAAGTCCACCACCATGACCACTGGGCATGGTGGGGCAATAACACAACTTGAAGTTGGGACCAGATCAACCACCATGACCAGTATGGCCAGATCAACCAACATGACCAGCATGCCAAGTTGGGCATGCTGGGGCAATAACCCAGCTTGATGCTGGGACCAGCTTAACTTAGTTTTTTTCAATAGGGCGCGCTGCCACCGCAGCTGCTCCTAGTCCCAGCGGTGGTCGTCCACCCCACGTCATGGGGACGTCGTCGTCCAGGGTCGCCGTCCGGTCCGTTAGTCGAGTCCACAGCTCAACGTCTTGTCCCCCTAGTAAAAAAGTCATTTGTATGAGAAATTTCTTGTGTCAAATAAACACATATAAACCATACAAGATATATAAGAATATATATGAACCATATAATAACCATACAAGAACTATATAAGAACTATATAAGATATATAAGAATCATACAGGAAACGCATGAGAAACTTCTCCCACGTTTCTTATATGGTGCTTGTATGTTCTTATATATCTTATATAGTTCTTATATAGTTCTTGTATGGTTATTATATGGTTATTATATGTTCTTATATATCATGTATGGTTCATATGTGTTTATTGGACACAAGAAATTTCTCATACAAATGAGAAGTTTCGATAGGGCCACACTTTCCCCGCGCCATCGTCTGTCTCCCGCCGATTCCCGCGCCAGAGGCTTCTTCTCGTGTCACCCCTGCACGCTTCTTTGCTTCCGCCGCCCGATAGAGACGCCGTCCAAGAGAGAGCCCCCTTTGTCCTGCGTCCCCATTTTAAACCTTCGCCCCCTTTTCTGGGAAGCCAGTCGCGTGACGTCAGTTAGCTTAGGGGAGAGGCGTAGCCGGATCTTGTGGCGCGCGAGGCCATTGCCGCTCCCCAGAGACATGACGCATCACGGAGTCATGGCGTGTTAAGATTCTGCCGGGGCCACGATGAAGTCCGAGTCACTGGAATCTGGGGCCCGGAGGGTCACCGCCGGAGGAGGGCCCTCCCCTCAAGGCTTGGACTCGGGGAGGGGGGGGGGGGATGAGGTTGCGTGGTCCAATGTACCTACGGCAGGGAACTTGCTCAGCTGAGTGTCACCGATGATGACGAGCACCCTCGATGATGATGGTGGTGCCATCAAACCAGGCAGGTCAGCGGTAGACGTTCATTCACTGGGAAGCCGGCTACCGACGGAGCACGCCCACGAACCGGTTCGGAACACCACAGCTCACAACACGCATGGGCACTCAGACACACACAACACGCCGGCTCGCAAAGTTCGCTTCCATTCCCAATATTCTGGACAGCGAATCGCGGAAAAAAAATACCTGCACGCTACAACAGACAGCACGACGAATGCAAAGTCTTTCATGTTTGGACATGCCAAGAAATAAAAGCAAAACTCTTCGTTTCAATACCAACAGGCAGGAAATCATCAAGAACGTCACGCTACACATTCGAGAGGCACCTACGAGGAAAACTATTTTGTAACTAAAACGTATGAGCACTCTCTGTATACTCAAATCGTACATACTCCCACTATACCACATTTGACCCTACACAACTCAACCACATTCATTTAAAACAGAAAACAATCTACCCGAACGCCAGAGCCGCACACCTCTGACAACAATATTAATCTCCAACACAATCCGAGGAACAGATAAAACCTCAAAAAACTTACAATAACCTCCCGTAAAACAGAAACAACGACAAATCTTGCATCGTTTGCGAGTTGCAATGCGAAATAGGTACGGAAAAAAACCCGCTCCCAACAGTAGCCATTGCCCAAGACGGGCACTCATGCACTCTGCGTTCGCGACACCTGAGCTACGAACACGTTTCGGCCAAGTTACGCAGCATGTTATCATCAGAAGGAATAATCACCTTAGCGAGAGGCTGGTGTTCCGTGGTACCGGCCACTAATGCCAGTATGAAGGGAAGAGTATCTAGATCGTGGAACAGCAGATCTAATCGGACAGCCTCCTTACACGGCTATGTCTGCAACATCTGGACATTTACCAGACGATACCGCCTCACTGCCCGGAAGTGACCCCATGACAGGAGCGACGAGCGCGTAACGGCGGTCCGTACCGAACACCGAACGTGCTTGACAGCCGCGATGAGCGCATCGACGCACGTTCGAGTTCTCCGCCGGCCAAACCCAGACACCGCATGACTGAAAAGTCTTCTTGATGATGCCAAGTCCGGCCGGGATCGAGCAATAAAAGTACGTCACCAGCGTGGCTCGTGACTCTTTTACGTTCTCGATTCAAACAACGTGTCCTCATACAAACGCAATGCTCGCCCCCAAACCAAGTAAACACGGCGAATAACTGAAAAGTCTTCTTGCGACCGTAAAGACAGGCAGGGTTCGAACAATGTAAGTATCCCGCACGCGCAACTTTCAACTTCCTTACAACGAGCCCGACACCGAAATGCCAAATAATCTAACCGTCCGGTCTTGAAAATAGACGAGTTGATAACGTATATTGTCTCTGCATAAACAGTTTCCGCAGCGCCGAAGTGTCTACCGCATTTACCGTCGGATTCCAACACCCGCTACCCGTTCAGGCAAAGGCTTTAGTTTGTACAGCGACGGGCTGACTCAACGCACACCTACAGGCCGCCGATGGCCATGCCGCTGTTATGATTTCTTGGCTTCCCGGGCACCCGCCGACGTGAACCGTAAGTTTTCCCGGGCCTCCCGCGCAGTTGTGCAGGATAAAACTATAAACAACTCGTCACGTCCTCAAAAGACCGCCGATTTTTTCGTGCAACTTTTCACTGCACGAGCACAGCTCTTTACCTCCATAGCTGTCGTTTCCGCCAAAAGTCTATAATTTCATTCTAATCCAGGCCTCTCCGCGGCCAATTGCGCTCTCTACACCCTCGCGTCCTAACGCGAACAAAAACACGGCTGAGAACCGGTAGTTTCTGGTGGCAGCGCAAAGCGTGGGCTTGCCGCCGCTCCTCCGGAGAGACGGAGAAAACGAAATGAAAAAGTAACTCCCGCCACGAGGCTCAACCCTCGATATGGCGGTGTGAGGATACGGACCCAACCGTGCACACAAAAACCGAAATCAACGTCACGATGCTACAACCAGAAACGCACCGATCATCTCTATCGCGTCTGACTGGACTCCACGGAGAATTACAAACTCGGTGGCTTTCGGGATTCCAATGTATACGCACCAAACATCACGTATTCGGCAACGTTTGGGGGCTGAGCCCCTAAGTGTAGCCTCTGGCCACAATGTACTCGTTCAAAGCGATCTTGGTCGGAACCACAAGAGCGCATCCGTACCTTAAAACGCTGTCAACTAACGAACCTCAAAACCGCGTTGACAGCTCAAGCAAGGCCAACTGAGAGCTAGCATACGGTCACACTAGGACCCTAGGCTCCTCCCGGACAAAATGCAATTCACGTATAATTTCCAAATACAGTCCGTGCAACCGCCATCCGCAATGGGAGCGTTCTCCACCCACAGAGATGCCTCTCTAACGCGTCCAATCGGTAACAAGCGGTCCATAAACATTACATCGATACACGAGCAAAGGCGGTTGGGCGCATTAGATTCCCCAAACGGTGAGCTGGCATCTTTCCGAGCACACGTGAACGGCCGGAGGCGTAGGTGGGGTGACGCCCGACGCTACAGGTCTCGAGAAGTGCGGTAATTTCGACGCACACAGCGCTCTCCTGCTATCATCCAGCGGTGCGCTGACCAGTGAATACTCGATGCGCTTCTTGTGACGTGGATAACTAAATTCCTGACTGGCTGGGACAGAGGGTTAATCTCTAAAGATAGCGGTCAAGGTCCGCAACTCCTCGTCAGGCAAGCGTTCATGTCAGGACCTTCGCGTGGGGAGCCATCAACGAAACTTCGTGCGGCGTTCCCGCAACGAAGATGAACGCCAGAAAGAGTGCGAAACAGTGCCCAAATTCAACCGGAAACAGGTTAGGAACCGGATTGCCAGCCTGATAAAAAATCAGGCCCCACGTTGCGGCGCCAGTTTATGCAGGCTTCTAACTTCGATTCCTACAGACCCTGTCCCCGGATGAACATGGCACCGCAATACTTCGCTCTCGGCAAAAGGGTTTATTCACTTACTTATTGCCTGAGGGGTTTCGGAATCAGAAAACGGTCATCAGCAAGGCCGGGGCAAAGTCCGCTGTCACTGCAGCTGCTCCTAGTCCCAGCGGTGGTCGTCCACACCGTGTCATGGGAACGTCGTCGTCCAGGGTCGCCGTCCGGTCCGTTAGTCGAGTCCACATCCCAACGTCCTGCCCGCACCTTCCCCGCGCCATCGTCCGTCTCTCACCGGTTCTCGGGCCAGCGTATTCCTCTTGTGTAACCGCTGCACGCTTCTTCGTGTCCGCCGCCGGAGAGAGATGCCGTCCGAGAGAGAGTCCTCTTTGTCCCAGCGTCCCCTTTTCAAGCCTTCGCCCCTTTTCTGGGAAGCCAGTCGCGTGACGTCTGTTGGCTTAGGGGAGCGCCGTAGCCGGACCCTTGTGGTGCTTGAGGCCATTGCCGCGCCCCCGAGACATGACGCATCTCGGAGGAATGGCGCGTTAAGGTTCTGCCGAGCCCGCGACGAAGTCCAAAAGGCTGGAATCTGGGGCCCGTAGGGACACCGCCAGAGGAGGGCAGCCAGATCTCCACAGTTTTTAAAACTTGATCTTGCTAACGGGTGAATTAGCGTGTTCCAATTGGTCCTGTGCTCGAGCTCCTTTTGCATACTTTATTTTTTCTTTCGTCTCTGATTTACTCGAGATGAAGTCTGGTCCTGCATGTGGTCGGCGTGTTACTCCCCTTGTCTCATTGACATTTTGTGAACTTTTTCAATGTGTTCAATTAGTACCACGTAACCACCTTACTACAATATTGCTCAAACTGAAACAATTACAACCTCCATCATTCACTAAAGGTAGTACCAAATGAAAAAAACAGGGAATGGGTGAGGTATGTCTTTCACTATATAGTTACACTGGACAAAATATACCTCCCAGAAACTGGCGAGACACTATCTTAACTCAAGACATGCTTGTAAATTTCAACAGAAGCTTGCAATTAATACTTGATTGCCTCTAAAAAATACTAGTAGGAAGGTATTAAATGCTTCAACACTTCACAGGCTAAAAGCTTGCTGTCAGGGTCTACCAGCCTCGAAGGACGTGCTCAAAAAAAGACGATGTACTCCGTGACGTTGCACAGTCGGCGTTATTTGATTGGCGACTTGAGCTTATAGCATGCACTGCACTCCGATAGCATAGGCATTCCTTATCCCTCCTCCTCTGACGCGCACACCTTCTATCTTTATGTTTCGCTTTTTTACACACGCGCGTCGACGGTAGCGCCGCCTGGATGGGCCCAAGATCCAGGTGGCGCTACCGCCGACACGCGGCATTCTTCAAAGGATGTCGCTACTTTTCCGTACAAAGGGGCTTTAGAACCATGGAGCCGTTGTGGCGCTGGGAATCGTGCTTGTCTCGCACACCGGAGGCCCGGGTTCGATTTCCACAGAGAGCAAAATGTACGCAATTTTATTTTCAAAGCCATTAATTTACTTTATTTAGAGGAACCTCCCTAACAATGTTTTCGTATCCAATGTCAATTTAAGCGCCGTTTTGCTGCTACAGGAAAAGCTCCTCGAAAGGAATTTAGTTGCCGTTTTTGCCGGCTTCACTCATTGAGACAGTTAATAATGACGGATTTAAAGGATGGGAGTTTGTCGCCGTGACATCATCTGGAGAGATTCCTACCGCCTCCACCTCTCCGCTTCCTTCGGGGTCTCTGATTTCCGCCGAGAGCTTACGAGTTGTAGTCTACGTTTAGATTGCCGTGACCCGAGCGCATTGAGTCGAGATTCGGATATTTCGATAAGGATAAGATGTAGGAATATATGATGCGTGTGATTGGTCCCAGCTCGATTCCATGCGCTACGATCGCATTATATGGAAACCCAGCCGTTGTTGCGGTTCGCCCGTTCGCTCTTGGTGTTGACTTCCCTGTGGTTTATATTTTTGTCCGCTGCGGCTCACTCTCGGGTGTGCGAAATTTACATGTCCCTAGGCAGCTTTGACGGTGGTGGCTAGGCGATGGCTATGTTTGCATGGCCAGTGGCATAGCCAGGGGAGAAGCTCATGTGGCTTCAATCCCCCCTTCCCGAAATCCTGCCACATGCCATTTGACCGTCGACCTCCCCCCCCCCCCCCCCCCCCCCAACCCGCCCCCGGAAAAAACCCTGGCTACGGCAGTTTCCCTGACAAAACTTTGTAAATGTTTTTTTTAATTTGTGTTGAAAATTTTCTGGAATCGTATCGGATTACTTTTTAAACTTTTTTGATGTTCTTTAGACTTTCTTTTGACAACCTATTTAACTCCTAGTTCAAATTGGCCACTTAATGTTTTTTAGAATTCCTTCTTTCATACATACATTTTTTTAGAATTCCTTCTTACATAAATTTTGTTCAATTCCTTTTGACGGAACCGCAGATTGCCGTTTAAAAAAGAACACTCAATATTTTTAATATAAATTTTGAGCTTTGTTAGGGAATAGTGTCCCTTTGGTACATACATAGTCCCACAAATAAGCATTGGAAACAAACACAAACACCATGAAGACCTCAGTACTAGAATCACAGTCCCGTTCAGTGCTCCAGAGCCTTATATACACTACATATTGGAGGTAATCATTTGGCCGGTGACCACCTCAGTACTTAATAAGGTTCCAAGTGCCCGATCTCCTTCTCGAAGGTCTGTCAAAGGCAAGACAGTGTTTCGACGTTCGTAGACTCTATCTCTTACTAAAAAGCATTGGTACAACTAACTATAATTCCGGGTAGTCGCTAAAACAACATACACAAAAACGGCTCCAAGAACAAATGTTATCGCTTCTTTGCACAGCAACACTCAGGACGAAGCAAGTCAAGGCAGTTGCTCCACCTTAAAATAGTTATTTTGCTTTACTATACTAGTTGACTAGTTTAATAGGGTCAATAAAGTCACGATAGTCACTTACAAAGTGAGAACGGCAGGGCGTGTTTTTCGAAAGCCTGGGTTCCAACACGCGCCCCATGCCTTCCGTCGTGCTTTGACGGCGCGTTCGAGCTCGAGGTGCGCGAGACGTCGAAGCGCTGTCAATGATAGAAGGCTCGCGTTGGAGACAGAAGAACTGAAGCTCCTTCCTGCGATTCTCAACTTGTCAGAGACTATTGAGAAACTTTGTGACTTTTGACATTTAGTCAAGATGTACCATGTTCAATAAAAAGTCAACAGAAAGTCTGTAGCGTTTCTATTGACACTGGCTACAGAAAGTCAACTGAATATTTCAACACAAAGTAAACAGAATGCCTGAAGTATTTCAGATGATAATTTCAACAGTAAGTCAGCAGAAAAAGATCAACATAGAGTTAAGAGAAAGCCAACAGCTTTTCTTTTGACTCAGGCAGAAGAATATCATCAAAAAAGTTTCAACACAAAATCAACCAACTTTCTGTTGACCATGTCAACAGGAAGTAAAAGTAAAAAAAGTAATCAGAGTGAACAAGTCAACACATTTTCAATAAAAAGTAAAAAAAAACATGTTTATAGGGGTTTTAACCATATATACATCGCCGTCATGCCGGACCCCACACACGACCGCAGACCATATAAGTGAAGTTTTTTTTTTTAGTTTTTTATAAAATAATATAAAGGAATAATGTCAGTAAGTTTTCCTTTTGTTAGAAAATAACCTTAAAAAACGTCGTTAGAACTTCTTTTTAACTTTTATATTAAAGTCTACAAAACAAAATCTTGTTGTTCGGTTTGAATTTTTGAGAAAAGAAGCTACAGAAAAATGTCATCAAAACTTATTTTTAATGTTTTTATAAATAGGTCTACAAAAAATAGTATTATTTATTTTGAAAGTTTTTTTGACAATTTTGACAATTTTGACGTTGAAAATGGAATTCAGTAGGATACCGGAAAGTCAATAAGAAGTCTAAAAAAATTAAAAAGAATGCTGAGACCCGTTTTTGTAAGGGTTGCGCTGTCGTCGGCTGTCCGAACGCTGCTTGTCGTGGCTGCCGATTTTATCTCTACGTGCTTCCTTCCGACCTCAAATTCTGCAAGGTGTGTGTCTCGAGAATGCGTAGAGACGAGTTTATGCCTAAGAGCACCGCGCTCAGCTATGTTCAGCACATTTCTTTGACTGTGCTTGTCAAAACAAGATGTGGATTCCGAAGAAGATGGGCGAAGACGTAAAGATACTGTTCCCGTCCTTTTTCCTTTTTCCCGCCCTTTTAAAAGAGGTGAATCTTGCATTTTGTCAAGCTCACTAGCTTGGCAAGTCATTTTGACTTGCGAAGCTGGTAAGCGACTTCGCATTTGTTATTTTGAAAATCTGGATTTCAATGTTTCTAAAAAGGTAAAGGAATATAAGCACTACTAACTGTTTACAAATAAGCACAGTCACGCCCAAATTTGATATCTAAGCGATTCACGCAACAAAATCCTTAGGTCGTCTTTCAAATGAGGCTTTAACATATAAGACCTTCTTTTCTGGGTTCGCCATCTCTAAGGAAAGCAAGTTAAATATAATTGTATACCGCAGGTTTGCTGAATAACTAGTATGCTCGGAGCAAGTATTCGAGCATCAGTAAACTCCGTCCCTGAAAGATGCACGCGCTGATATCAACTATGAACTGCCAACCTTGTTCGACTGCACCTTGAATAAGAACAAGTAAAGCCACCATAAAAGACTTTTTCCAGCATTTTCCGAACGAAGATTCCTATTTACCTTCAATGTTCATAGAACCCGGAGCAGGAATCAATTTCGTTTTATCGCCTCCAGTTCTGCAAAAAAAAAATATATATATATCTAAACTTGTGTCTGCTTTCTTCGACTCGACCTGACTAAGCCACCAACTTATAAAATCACGCGGCCGCAACGTAGCCCTATTAAAAATAACACTTAATTCCTGATGCTTTATGGAACCCCCTCAGCGATTCAAAGCAATTTTCCCATCAAACCCCTCAGCCCTTCAAACTCCTTCAGCCCTTCAACCCACATCAGTCCTTTAAACAACTTCACCCCTCCAGCCTTTGTTAGCCCCTCAGCATTTCGACCCCATAGACGCTAAAATGACTGTGAACCATAGAAGACAAGTGCAGTTTAAACTTTTATGGGAAATTTATTTCACACAGTAGGTTTTGCATGCGTGCTAGAACTCAAAAGACGATAAGATTCAGCGTTTACTCAAACCTGGACACCAGCAGCTGCAGACAAAAGGGATCGGCCCAAATGGGGACAAGCGAGCTCAATGTCGCAAAAATATCTTTCAATATACTCACAATTCCATTGCGTAACTTCCTGAGATGTACAGTATTTTAACAAATGAAACTGAGCAAGTGCACCGGTAGCACACTTACACACTGTCAGTAGCACGTTTAGCGAAAACCACGAAGGCGCAACCAATATCTGCCGCTGTCGAGAGATCCTGAGTACAGTCACGTTGTCGCCCAATTGTGGCGTCAGGGTGACGTCTCCGGCGTCTTTTTCGGTCGCTGGATGCCTCGAAAACCGGACGGACGACGAGGCGCAAGAAGCCGGGCACTTAGAGACCTTAATCTGAACACCCAGTTCGTCTAAAAGATAGGTTGGACACATGGGACGGGAAGTCGACATGGAGCGTCTGCTGGTTGTTGCCCATTTAGTTTGCGCTCGTCGACGGCGATAAAACAAGTTCACGAGCTTCTGACGAAGGCTGTATTCGGACTGTCTAAAATAGGTAATCTACAAGCAAATAACAAAACGCTCCCTCCAATTTTCCCCACGCACCCTCTCTCCCTCGTGAGCGAAGACTGGATATAATTGGGCATCGGGAACACGCCATCTCTCTCTCTATTTTTCTCTTTCTTTAGTCCTGCCCGTGAAACACATACGCAGAACACACAAACACAGGAATAAGCGACGGAGAGAATGCCTCAATCCCCAACGCTCGTTCCTGCAGCCCGATACGAAATGACCAAGCGGCTTTTTCCACGCATAAATCCTGAAGAGTTACACGATCTCTCCCAAAGACACGTTAAAACGATTTTGATGGGTGCTGTGGTTTCACAGAAGGGACTGAGAAAGACCCCACAAGCCTCTAAAATCCTATGACGGGTCTCTTGCATTTTGTAGGAATTATTAAAGGCTACGTGGGGCCTATTACAAAACTTTGACGGATGTCTCCAACTCGCCAATCATTTTTGAAGTGTATGTCAAAACATTTCGAAAATTCTTGTGGGCCCGATAGACGGATTTTAATAGGTAATGTATGCAGGCCTTTTAACACGAAACGTAAGTTCACACTTGCCGACCTTGGGAGCCACGTCATTGAGCGTCACGGTTCGTCAAAACGACGTTTTTGCGTCGACGTTTCGACGCGGGTGCGTTGAAACGATGTCACCTACTGAGGTTTTTATGAACGCCGTTTGCTTCGTAGGACTCGTTGGTCCACGACGCTAGTATGATCAATGCCAAGGCTATGGATACGTTGCAGCTGAGTGAGCTTATAATGCTTCTGTACAGTGAAAGTTGGAGCCTTGATCCGAACGCCGGGGCGTGTATTTGTAAACGGTAGGAGATGCGCGTTATGGCAAATGCGCTCGGACGCTGTGCTGTCACACATGGCAACGGGCGGTTGCTTCTGCAGCCGGCAGTGGGTGCGTTGCGCGTGTGTCACTGGAGCGCATTTTCACCTCATCCCCCCTGTTCAAGCCACCTGGCGGCGACAGTCTGTGTGGGATCATTCACGCGCCCCTGAGTCACACGCGCAAAAAAGCGGTGCAGCTGCGTAAAAGGGGGGGGGGGGGGGGGGGGACTTGAGCGGCGTCGCCAGCAGTGTTGGTGTAGCCCTTTTCGGAACTGCGCATTGCATTATTGGACATTTCCAATAATGTCAACACACGAGACGTCACGTGTGATGTCACCGAGGGTTACCTTCGTAAGAGTTACGAGGGTTACCCTCGCGAGGATCACGAGGGTTACTCTCACAGGGGTTACCGTCACGGGGGTTATACGTCACGTATGACCTCAATACAGAAAGCATGTGACATATGACGTCACTTGTGACGTCGCTTGACGTTTCACGCATGCAACGTTTCCAATATTCCCGCTAAATTTAGCGGAAAAACGTTCCCGCTAAATTTAGCGAAACCTTTTCCCGCTCAAATTGGCGGGGAAGGAAGAGGGGCATACCCTCCCCTCCGTACCATCCCCTCCTCCTCCTCAAGATCTGCGCTCTAATTCGGCGTTACAAAAAATGGTAAACATCTAATTCTTTTGGTAACTTTTAACTGTAACTTGCTATATTTTTTAAAGGAACTGTAACGATAACTTCATACTTCGATGGAACAAGTAACTAAAAGTGTCTGCAGATGCACAGATACATTTCGCGAAGAAAATCACCCTTTTTATTGACACTACAGCGGGATCGACCATGTGCTGAGTTTGGGCACACATTAATTGCGAAAAAAAAAAAAGAACTCGAAACGTTTTTTGTCGTAGCGGAGTTCCGGCGCAAAGGAGAAACATTTTGCTAGTTCGTTTTTTGTTTTTCTTTTTATGGCGCGGAAAAGCGCATTGAGAGTTAGTTTTATTTCAGCAATTTTGAGGGCGGCTTTCTCGCTCCTTCACCGTATCCGGCCTCATCGAACACCCCCCCCCCCCCCCCCCTTCTTCAGCCAAGCAACAGAGCCACTTCGCGGAAACAGGCGACGCGAAGACACCTGACGGTGACCTGTTTAGCGTCGAACGAGAGCCTTTGTCATCGGTGACGCTGCAGTCGGGGCGACAGCTTTTTTTGCAAAAGCGAGTCGCCACCAGTTGTCTCTGTCTGACCGTTGCCCCGGACACTTATTTCTACTGGTCAATTTGCCCTTTCCTGTGGATCGCGAGAACGTAATCTATGGTCGTGTCCTTTCCTCTGCGTTGCATAGAATAAATTGAAAATAAAAGCGCAACGCATTCCTGTACAACTCTCAGTTGTCATTGTTCCCTGCTTTCTTTACTTTGATTGATACTGTCCCGTTTTCTACCGGGATGAACAGAAGAGTTCCAGCCGCAGGCCCGGACGGACAGGCCAAGAAGCCCCGAGTCCATTTCAACAAAGCAATATATAAAGATGTCCGGTCACTTGATGATAGACGAGCACGGTACACTTTCGGCAAGTCATGTCGAGGTGTGACAGTGCAGCGTGACACAGGCCGCTAGGCGCGCATCGCGCTATACACAGAAGACCGATAACAGTACATATACTAACGATAGTTTGCACTTCATTAAGTTCTTAATGGCTTAGTCTTCTATTCTTTTCCCCAATACTGCAATAAACCCATGTGTGCATCGGTATCTTCCTCTCCTGTCAGCTGAGAAAGGGGAAGAAGAAAGCTCTGAAGTAAAAGAAGGTATAGAAAGAACGTCAGAAGAAGAAAGGAAAATATTTTGAGGGTAATTAACCGTTATCACTCAAACGATTGGGTGTCGTTAGTGACGGACAGCAGGTTTTACCGTGGCCGGGCAATAAACCGCACTTTGAACTTGTCGAAAATAGTGTCGTTAACTTCACTGCTAGCTGCGAACACTGCGAAAAGTATACGCAGCAGGAGGTCCTCTTCCTTCAACCTTCAAAGCACCTTGGGGTGAGTTAAGACATTCATTTCTAGACACTACCGCTAGGTATGAAGACGGAACGATGGAAGGCTAAAACTTCCAGAGAGCTCTGCAAACTCAACGATATTCCCACCATGGCAAACGTTTTTTTTTTTTTTTTACGCCTGAATACTTTGTTTAGCGCACCAGTGGAGTGCCGTTTTAGAAAGGGAACTCTTCAGCATGAAAAGTGAAAAGTTGAGTGATATTTGAAAAACAGTTTCTGCTGGGTTACAACATCAGCTAAATTTATTATTTAGTTCATATTGTCTAGAAGCAGCAAACGCTTTGATTCAATAATTCGTGTGATACTTATAGTTTATATCTCAAAGAAGTGACCGTAGAGGTTTCGGAGAGTTCCAAATAAATATAAATCGTAGCGAATGTTTGTTGTCAGAATGTTTCCATTGTTCAATTAAAAAAAACAAAAAAAAAAACAACAAGTATCTTGAAAGTAACTATCTAAAACTTCTTACTTTTATTTTTAAATAATAACTGTAACGTAAACACGATTTTGAGAAACTATATGTAACTGTAACTTATTACATTTTAAAAGTAATTCACCCAAGACTGGGTAAAACGCGCCACGGTGGTAGACACGCCAAGGGGCCGCGAAGTTACGCGAACCGGGGTTGGGGAGAGAGTGGGCTACGTTAAAACGAGTCCAGTGACACGCGCACAACGCGCCCAATGCCGGCCGGCGCAGTAACCGCCCGTTCTTATGTGTGACAACACAGCGTCCTCCTCGAGGTGCAGCCAATCCGGCGCGAGCGCCGTTGCTATGCCGCGTGTCGCCTACCGTTAGCAAATAGGTAACCAGTTTGACGTCCACGTTCAAAATAATTTTATATATTATTTTTACATCCGTGACGCCCCTTCCTGGAGATGTCAAAATATTATCAAGTATCGTTTTGACGTCTGCCGTGAAATTATTTGTTTTTTCTTATTTTCCCATCTCGAACTTACAATTTGGGATGCTTTTTGGAGCTTCGGAGTTCGGACTGGAACGGAATCGAAACCGGCTGTCAAAGAAATATCATCTTGCTTGCAGGCGGCATCACGATTCAACGCTCATTTTCAAAAACGAATGTGGAGTCGACAGCAGTTTCTGACAGCATTTAGAATCATGTAAAATAAAAACAAAAATTTCAAAGTACAGTATTAGGTATCAGGCCGCAAGCAACGTTGGCTTGGTTGTGCCGAACATTGAAAAATGCGGCAGGGTTAATTTTTAAGGTTTATTTCACGTGTTTTATATAAACAAAGGCGCTGAATGACCTGTCATAACATTTGCAGTTGATGGGAAAATACGTGCATCTCGTAGAGCCGCGCCAGAGCCTTTGCGCGTTCACATTTGTACAGAAGCATCAAGGAGGCAATATCTACATTCACAACCTTTTATTTCAAGGGTCCGTTCAACGATATTCGTTTGGAATCTTGCTCACTTTACACGAGTTTACTCAAGTACACCCGCACAGAACCTAACTAAAAAAAGTTACCGCTTCGTTCCTGTGTCATTACAAGAACAAAAAAGAGCGCTTTCTTTCAATTTCTCCTTCGCAATGCTTGATGACGTAGCTGGAGGGTCGCAGTATCCCCCGTGTCAATATTTGAATGCGGTTCATGGACTGGACCCAAGCATTGCGTGAGCACTCGATTTGGGCTCGTGATAATCAATAGCTCGACAAGTATTCGGGTAGCGGTCCGTGTCCTATCGCTGCAATGACGACAATAGCCGAGGCTTAACAATGTCTGGAACTCAGGGGGTTTTCTGTCCTTTGCCAACCTCAGCGCGTGTCTGTGATCAACATTGGCGGCATAAAAACGGCTCAGACCACGTGGCCGCTTGTTCTGGCTACGAGATGAGGGAATGAACGCTTCTCGTTTTTTTTTTTGTTTTTTTTTTCTGCAACGTTTTTTGCGTGGGGAGACAAAGGGACGCGTATTTCATTGTTCATAACTATGACGGATAATTTTTAAGCGGTATTCGCATAAAGTGCAAAAAATGTTGCATAGGCCCTTTAAAATCACTATCGCTTCGTAGTTAACCAGCTCCTTTTACCTAAACCAATAAAACATTTCTAAACTAAACGACGAAATCCCAAAATACTGTTAAAAATAGGGTGGGGCCAGATGGAAAGCGAGAGTGCAACCTTATAGCTCGCTTTGCTGATGTCGAACGTTAATGACGTTAATAATGTTATGTGTAACACTTGTGGTTTTACTATTTGAGCTTATCACCTGTGTATAATCTAATCTTCACTCTGCTTTGTTGCTTTCTTGTCATGGATGGTGCGTTTTGCTTTGGTTGGGCGATCCTGCGATTGCCCTTTCCAGAGTGTATATTGGTTCTGCTTTTTTGCTTTATTGTAGTATATGACACTCCTATCTTATCTGCCACGGCTGAACTGTTGATTGGGGGAGGGGGGGGGGGTGCAGAGGCTCCGTCAGGCGCTTGTGCCTTTATCTCTGCCCCCCCATGCGAAAAAGTATCTGGAAAACCAATAAACTAAAAGAAAAAAAAGTGCGTACTTTTTTCAATGCCAAGTAGTCTACGCATTTACATTTGTTATGTGCTGGCCAGGCAAAATGATGTCCAGATCGCCTTTGTTGTACATTCAAAATATGAAGCGAGACGCGTGGCAAAACGACGTGAGAGCTTAGAACATCGTCGCCAGGCATATCACCAGTGTTACGTCCAAAATGATCAACTGTCGAGCCAGTCCAACACACACACTGAGTAAGACATTTCAATTGCCAACTAAGACCGAAGCTTTTTAGGCACGCAACGCATGACTCCGTCAACGCTTCAAGACAACCCCGACAAAGGCATCAGAGACAAAACAAAGCGAAACCCCGAAGCGGCGACCACTGCTACCACTGCGACGGCTGCATTGACGGCAGACGTCGAAATAATAAAGCCACTATTCGGACATTTCACGTAAGGGACGCAACAGGCGGCGAAATAAATTTGGAGATCTTTGACGGCGGACGTCGAAATAGTCACTGCCTTACAAATACGCCGTCGGGACGCTGCAAAATGGAAACTCGCCCGACGAAGTCTGTAGCAGTTCTGCGCCGGCCGCGCAGGGCTCGCGTGGTCGGTTCACATTTCAACTGGAACACAAAGAGCTAGAAACGAAATAATATAAATTCCTAAAGGAACTCCTCATCGAGAAACCTCGCGTGCTCTCGTTGACGCTGCTGATTTTCCAACCGGATATGGAATTCGATCATTTCTGCCGAGGGTATTCATCGACAATTTCATCGTTTGCAAGCACAGTCCGAGCGACACACTACTCGTATTCAATACGGAAACTAAATTCATCTGACGTGCTTGGAGAAAAGGGAAGAAAAAACTCATAGACTGTGGATATTGCGGTTACTTCGCTAGGTGTCGCAAGCTAACGCCCATTCCATAAAGTTTAGCCACAACTAATTTGTTCTTGAACCAATTCATACACTCAGTTTCGCTGCAAGCGTTCGATGGAGAGTGTAAGGTATAGTCTGCTTTTATTTGCCACAATGTCATGCCAAAAATGAGGATTCAGCCTTCCTAATGTTGCTGGCTAGTTTTCCTTTGATCTCATGAACGATATTCAGTCACTAAAATTATGTCTGATATTTTTTCATTCTCCCTTTAAATTGAGTGATTTTCTTATTTTCTGGGTTGCAGCATTTCGAGCGGACATTGATTTCACAAAAACATCTCAGTTCGAACAAAGCCAGCTAAACGCCAATTCGAATACCGACAATGCTGGGACAGTACAGTTTCACTTGACTGTAATGAACATCGCTTAATGGGTTCGATATTCTTATTTGAAAAAAAAAAAAATTAGTAGGCGAGGAAGTGAAAAAGCAGGTAAATCACGAACCCCATGTTGCGGAATTACTTCACACAAATGAATGACACAGAGATTGTGGCAGCGAGTTAACCAAGTGATCATTTTGTGATAAACGTTCTTATGTATGGTGGTCAAAAATTAACTGTTCGTAGCTGAAAACAATGATCAAAGAGCCTGGAAAATTCATGGTTGAAAACGTTTACTCCCACTAAATATACCAAAGACGTACACAAAAAGATAGACGTTTCGCCATCTTAGCAGGTGGTATCTTCAGTAGGAACTGATGCACACGTAGTCACATTTAACCCAAAATCAAACTAATTGTACTTCCGGTTTACACATTCAGAAGTCCGCTCACCAGAAAAACTGTGGTTCTACATGCTCTGCAGGCTTCCAAGGTTGCCTTGTGCGTTTCCAACTTAGGACGGCCTCGATGCGAAAGTGTTCGTTCAGCGGGAGCACACAGTGCGAATTATAGTTGGTGTGAGTTCTAGCCTCAAGTCTAGGCAAGTGCAGAAAGCGCAAATGCAAAACAACCAAAAAAAGAGCGCGCCAGTTTGTTACCGTACGAGCGGAGCACGCTACGCATGCCGCTGATCGGGGACTGCGAGCCACGCGGATTCCTTCGACTGCCAGCATCCCCGCCGAGATCATCCGGACGTTTCGCAAAGTGCTCGTACGTTTTGCAGCTCTACTGCCAGGCGCCTCAGCTCTTTCAGCCAGCTTAACCATTTCGCTTCCGCGGCCTTGACGCCCGTTCCCGCGAGCTGTACCGCGCAACTTTCCCCCCCACGGACTGCCATGTGGGACGTCATAAAGAAAGATCTATATCTTCTGCTATATAACTTGCAGGTGAACACCTTTAACTTTATTTTGTTCGGGAATGTCTTCCGAAGCAACGCACTCAGAGTACCTTGGCGGCGTGGAAGGTCTTGAAACAGACGGGCATGTGAATAGACCCTTTCCGAAATTCAGTCTGGCCACTTCGGTAACTGTCATCATCGAAGTGTATATCGTCTGTACACGCTAATGGTGGCCTCTTGATGACTGGTGAAGGAAGAATTCGGAGACAGACGCCGATGCGGAGGCTGAACGTTCGAAACTTTAGTTCGCTCTATTGTTGTTCGGTGTCACCGGGCCGAGACATAAACTTCTAATGCGCTATATATTTGAAAGTGTCACAAAAATAAAATCTAGTGAATTTCATATTGAGTTCTACTTAACTAAGCGACTCGTAGAGAGTGATAGTTTCTTGACATCCCGAAACTGCAACAAATAGAGAGCACACTGCACGGTGAAGAACACCGTAACTTCAGTGCGTCTGCCGTTGACGAATAGGTGCCAGATTTTAGCCGCCATTAGCACACAAAAATTTAGACTGATATTTGAGCCCCTAGATAGCACTGAATTTGTGAAAGGGTCTATTGCCACACAAATCACCTTCACAATCACTGCCACTCTCACCGTCACTCTGTTCGTCGCTACATTCCTGGCCCGATATGGCTTCTGGATCGTCATACAGACTAGTCACAGCTCGAGGATTTCCTCACATGCAAGTGTTTTCTTCTTTCGCGACGCCATGTTTCAGACACAGCAAACGAATCATCAGGGAAAAGAAAGCTGCAAACTTTCTTTTCTTTTTCTAAACAACCAATGTTCAAAAATAGTGGACAACTATATCCATCTGGCGTAAAGAATACAAAACAACCAGAAACCAGTGTACAGGAAAGCGCCATCTACTGGGGCTTTTTAAAAACAACGCGTTTTCCGGAGGTCGGCGATCCGCCGGCTTTTCGCACTTAGGCCTTGGCGGATGCAACCCGCCGATCGGCGGCTTTGGAGCGAATGGGTTAAGCTGAGAAAAACAGT